>LGRN01000029.1:0-115593 GCA_001883825.1 Emergomyces pasteurianus Ep9510
AATCTTAGGCTTCTCGCTCCCCTTCTTTTTTTTTTTTTTTTTTTTAACTAGCCGGCCACAATTGCCCCCATATCGGTTTGATTCACTCACCCTCCCCCCCCCCTCCCCTTTGCTTTTCCACCTGTCCGACGTGTAGTGCAGCCTATGAGCGCCTCTTATTTTCAGCCCTTCAAGGATGTGCATTTCATTTTTGACTTGGCTATTTGATTTCGGATGAATTGCTAAGGAAAGCTTTAAGGAAATTGAAAATTATGTGGACCGGGAAACGGAATTCTGAATAAATCTTTCCATTAAGCATTACCTTACCTTTTAACATGGGAATGCGGGTGTGAATTATTTGCCCATTGCTGCTTTCGGCTCATGGAGTTGTCCATTGACATTTCATCCATATTTCCTATCGTGCTTTTTCCGTTCTGGTTTATATGATTATATCACGTTATTGGGATGATAACTTATCTACGAAGATAACAGATACCATGTGCCCCGATTGCAAGATGACCTTATAAGGAAGATATGGTCCACTCGTTCTCAAGATGGAACAAAAGCTTGGCGGTGGGACTCAATCGCGGGTAATAAGCGCGCTCTTTCTGCTTCTTCTTCAAGGCTCGCAAGCACTTCAGGAATGCCCAAAGGCGACATTCTCGCGCACGCTGATGACTTAACGCAGCAAGACACACATGCCGAGCTCCAAGCGTAGTTTAACGAGCTTGCATCCGTACCGCTCCCTTACAAAAGTTGTGTACCTGGCAACCCTTTCCACCCCGTGGGATTTGATTGATCAATGCAGCCGTTCACCAAAGGCGAGGAATCAAGAATAGGACCCGTATTGTGCTGAAGATGCAATTGCCCTTGGGCATAGATCGGGCTCGGATAGCGGATCACTTTCCAGTAGAAATTGCGTTAGTATGAGGGGGTGCAGGAACATGAAAGTTCCAACTTATGAGTTCCAAAAAGCTGAAAGCTGTCCAAATCATACGACGAAAGTTTAAGATCCATGATAATATCATGCGTTCAGAGCTATTTTCCTCGTGTCCATGGTCATCAATCAAGAAGTTTTGATGTCACCAGCTCAACGAACTTCCATGCGTCTCAGGAGGTTCCGAGAGCCTCGGCATCTTCGCTGCAGTTCAAATCCGTGTGGCTGATGGAGAGTAGCAGTACTAGTAATTACCTACAACTCCCCGTGGGTTAATAATACAATTAACATGAATCCATTGATATTATATATGCATATATTCAGTCAGGCAAAGAGTACCATTTTGCAGATTTATTCCAGTCAAACATTATCAGCAAAACTTGAGGTTGCTATACCCAACCATGGTTGACAAAATATCAGTCAATGGGGATTCGAGGATTCAACATTGCACCGCTGTGCTAAATGGTACCACGTATGGTATGTTTGCCTATTTATACGTTTATTTAGTCTCTTATCTATATTAAAGACCAGGAGGATGTGAGAGTAATGCTGTCGAAATGCGCTCCATCACTCAATTTGCATATCTGCGACGTGTCTTTCGCAGTTCTTAATCTGACTCGCGAACAGGATATCTATTGAGCTTGCCAGAGGGCGGACAGTACAAAGCTACAGTGTTTCTGGTGTGTTCCAACTCTTCTCTCCGGAGGCTCTTTCCATTTCTTTTGAACTCTCTGCGATATTAAGCCTCAGGGTGAATACGCCTTGTCCTCCGGCATCACATTTCATTTACAAGCTCGTTGGCACTAATGGTACTCACGACTGCAACTTGTTTCATTACTTTGTTTCATTTATTTTACCAACTGAGTTTGCCCAATTTGAATTCACCTATAATAGAAAACATTGTATGCTAATCATCTCAGATCCATGGCTTTCCTGATCTGTCCATGGGATGGCGGTACCAGATTCCCGCCTTAACGAAGTTGGGCCTTCGAGTTGTTGCACCTGACTGCATGGGATATGGGAGAACGGTATACTTCACCTATTGCTCGAAGAAGACGGTGTGCTCCAGCGTCTGGAGGTTTTTGAGAATTGAAAAAGTTGCTCAATTTTCATCTTTCAAATCTTAGGATGCACCAGAGTTTTCGGAGAAGACTGCGGCACGGTATGGGTTTAAGCAGTGCGCGGATGACATGAAGGAGCTCGCACGCCAACTAGGCACGTCGCAAATTATACTTGGAGGCCACGACTGGTATGTACATGCACGCATAGCTCTAAATTTCGATCATGCTATGCCATGAATGCAGCCATGAAAACTATGCTTTGACTTCCGCTTAGGGATTTGATTTTACCAGACGTATTGTCAAATCCATCCGCTTTTTACATGGTCTATCTAGATAGGGTTTTGTCTAACGTTGAGGACTAGGGGTGGACTTACCGTTTTTCGCATTGCCATGCACCACCCGGGATTTGTTACTCACCTGTTTTCTATCTGCACCCCTTACACTCCGCCCTCAAGCGAGTACATTCCTCTTGAAACTCTTGTCAAAACGAAGGTCCCCTATTTCGGGTATCAGTTGCAGTTCGCCAGTGGCGAGTTGGAGAGGACGGTCAAGAGTAGGAAGGATATCAGGCAGTTTCTGCTGTCCATGTACGGGGGAAGGACTCCTTCCGGCGAGCCCGGGTTTGACGTATTCAAGGGAACTTTGTTGGATAAGTTCCAGGATTTGCAAAGGTCAAAGGTGATAAGTGAAGAGGTATACCCCCCCTTCCCCTCTTACCCTTGTTCACACCATTAGCGCTGTTAATTTTGATATCTCCCGGTCGAGGCTTTGAACATACTCTGTTTTGGTAAATTGGCAGATCGATATATCACTGACAATCCCATGCTAGGAACTAAACTACTACATCAATGAGTATGCGAGACATGGTATTCATGGCCCTCGTGAGTCCATCTGCTTTAGTGCTGCCTAGTTTCTTTCCTTTTTCAACCTAACAGCTCCAAACAGTAAACTGGTACCGCACCCGAGAACAAAACTACAAAGGCGACCTTAGCCTTGTGGGCCGCAAGTTGGACATTCCAATCCTCTTCGTCCTTGCAACTCAAGACCAAGCCCTCCGACCCGCGCTATCCCGTAATATGAGCAAGCAGTTGCCAAATCTCACCACCGCAGAAGTTGTGGCGGGCCATTGGGCACTCTGGCAGAAGCCAACAGAGTGTAATGATGCTATCACCAAATGGGTGGAGGGGGTGGTGTTCGCAGGGAAGAGCAAGCTGTGAAGGTTTCGGAGCTCAATCCTGAAAACGATTGGTACGAGTATTACTCCGTTTAGATTCTCTCACTCTTGCTTGGCTGTTGTGAGATGTGAGCAATTTTTGTACTACTTCAAATGTGATTTTGCCAGTGGGAATAAAGCGACTATTTATTCCAGCAATCCCCTCACATCACCAGACTGTTAGCATTAGGCCCAATCTAATGTTGGATTCGCGGGAGATGATTGATCTGGTTACAAATCAAATTTTATGTTTTTGCCGAGATTTCGCGACGTTAGTTATTAGCCAACATTTCAAGCATGGCTTCTGTCGAACTCCTTAATAACCCCTCCCGAAAATTCACTTTCCCACTTTGTCATTTCATGGCCCCAAAACCTGCGTCTCAATCGTAATCCCACATTTTTCCAAACGATCAATATACTCTTGGCCCAACACCGCAGGTGTTAAATATCCTCCCTCAACTTCCTGTGAAATCCGCTTACTTTTCAATAAAACCATAGCGGACTCCGCGAGCAATACCCCCGTCATCCAATACGCGTCTCCATTAGCCTTGTAAATCCCAAGAACTTTGATGGGCTTTCCTTCCGGGGATTTGCGTTCGGCCGTTGCGAGAGCTCGATACTCAATCCGATTCCCTATCGTGGCTTTCTTCGCTGGCCCTTCGCCAGGTGCATAGATGAGTTTGTTCACCAGCAGGCGCAAGGGTGGCAAAGTAAGCGCCAGCAAGCCAAACATGAGTGCAATGTGCAAGATAACCCCGACTGGAACACTTCGAACGGCTGCGAAAGTTTCGAAATGGAAGTCCGGCCCGTAGAGATCTAGCATTAGGGACCTGCTGCGATGAACAATGGCTGCATCGCAATGACTGGTGATATAGCTAGTCATTGGGCCCAGTTCAGGCACAATGCGGACGCCAAACAGTCGCTGAAGGAGCGGGGGGGAATGGGTTGTTTTGGGTTGACTGGCGGATAGGTAATATGGGTTTTGTGCCTTGAGGAGTTCCTTGAAGGACAGGCTGCTCATTACACCTACGACAGTTGAGAGGGTTCCACCACTCGCTCCCGCGCTTCTAACATGGACCATCATGTTAAGGAAGACAGCCATTTTGGATGAACAGGGGGTGAGGAATGCCAAGCGCTTACTTCAGTTCATATATGGAGCTAATGACTTCGTCTGTTCGGACTGAGAATCTGTCCTTAATATACTTCACAAGTGCCCAAGTCAGCAGATCTGTTGGCGCACATTCAAGACCAGCTGCGGATATTAACTAAACGAATAGTCAGTATAGGGATCATATTTATCCCTGTCATTGATGGGTGTGAGCTTATCACTCACTATTGCACCCGTCTCCTTGGCTTTGTCGTGGTATTTCGCGATCATTTGCTTAATCCACCTCATCTCACCAGTACTGTTCATCAACAATCTTTAGTAAGTACCTTGGATTGGTAGTTAGATGGAATTCCAGCATTCTTACACATCAAGATAATGGGTGCCATTGTTCGCGCAAGCTTCCACGACGGGTGTCGAGTACAGACGATACGGCCCGACGCAATTGAGCAGCACTCGTGTCCGTTTGGTAACGAGATCTAATTCAGCAGCGTGCAGTTGCACGGTCACAATCTCTGCCAATATTCCAAAAAATTAACCAAGGGAAGCCAGAAGAATCATACTCAACAAATAAATCACGGAACGCATACAGGACATATACATATAAGGTGGAGTAAAACAAAAAAAAAGCCCGTGGAATATGACATACGTACCGGGCGTTCTGCGCTCGGGGCTGATTTTATGCAATTCCTCCGCCAGGGCGCTGAGTTTCTCTGCGGACCGCCCAGCAATTGCCCATTTCAAGTTTGTTGGGAGGTTCCTCACAATATGTTCGGCACAAAACTTCCCTGTATACCCCGTTGCGCCGAGAAGGACAATGTCGAAATGGCGTTCGGTTGCCATGATTCTGTACAGGATCTAACTTGTGTTTATTTTTGACGAGCTCAGACAATGTCAAGCACCCTTTGTAAGATTAGTATTTGTTAGGGTCGATGATTTAAATCCAACGCCCAAAGGGTTTGGTCGAATTAAAGATAGAAAAGAATTTAACCCCTTTAGAATCAGCGAAATAAATCTGCAAAAGCTGACAGCCTTTGTCAACTAAATAGCATTTGTCCCAATGATTTTGGGAAGTAAGCTTCTTGCCTCTTCGGCCTGGAGTGGAAAGTCAATTTCCCATTTTTTAGACCCAAGGCTGGGCTAATGTTCTCAGAGCAATTTCTAAAAAACGCCCAATAGCAGCGCGCAGGAGATCTAGATGATCCTTTCGTGATGATGAAAAAACCCGTCCCAAATTTTATTGTTACTTTACCTTTCTACTTCTCCCATATGGTAAGAAAACTACGATGTCTTAAAACATTCAGTCGCCATGATCACGGCTTAGTACTAGTAGACATCTATCTTGAGCTTGCGAAAGAACAGGTGATAAGCGGAGGATGGCAGCGACAGTGGTTCTGCATGTACGGAGTACACATCTGTGGAAACTATGTTTTGAAGGTTAAAATTTCAACAATACAGAGTACGAAACCAGAGGATTAAATCCATGCAATGGGGTGTAAGGGCAGTTAGGGAGTGATAAGTGAGTAATTACCTGACAATTTTTTGGAGCAGCTACGAACCTTAATTATGGGGTTTGTCACGTGATATTTTCCCGCACAACCTACCACCCAAACCATTCACGCCAAGTTCTCGAACTTGGACCTAAGCGAGCCCACAATCTTCTACGAAGACCACCACCACGCAACAGTCTGATTTTTGCAGCTTCACACTTCCCCCTCTCCTTGCCTGCATATACACATCCAGCGCAACAAGATGACGAAGCGCACCAAGAGTATGTTTGCTAATTGATACTTTTTTTATCCTCCCTTTTTTTTGGTTTGATAGTGAAGGCTAATTCGACGTTTCCACAGAGGTCGGTGTCACCGGTAAATATGGTACCAGGTTAGTCCCGCAATCAAGTGCATAGCTCTTCCGGATGCTCCTTGTGATGAGATTGGTTTTATGATATGGATGGGTGAAAAGTGATATATTACATATATAGGAGGGTGGCCAGGAGAAAACTTATCTTTGGGGAGGGAGATGGGAGAATGGAAGAAAGAGAGAAAAGCAGGGCCAAGAAAAGGTGCTGAACTGACACCACAATGATTTCGTTGACCTACAGATACGGCGCCTCGCTCCGAAAACAGGTGAAGAAGATGGAAGTCTCCCAGCATGCCCGATACATCTGCACATTCTGCGGCAAGAACAGCGTAAAGCGCAAGTCCGTTGGCATCTGGGAGTGCCGGTCGTGCTCAAAGGTCGTTGCTGGCGGTGCCTGGACTGTCTCGTACGTGTCTCCCATGAATGCTCACGTTACCAAGGGCTCTACTCCTATTCCCCTCTCCCAGAGGCTGTCGACCAGGAATTTAGGCTGACAAAAAGCACTTTTTTACTTTCTGCTGCTTTGATAACAGGACCCCTGCCGCTGCCACCACCAGATCTACCATCCGTCGTCTCCGAGAAATTGCGGAGGTTTAAAGATGATATGAGGATGGGAGTTTTTGATTTGTCCTTCTATTTCCCTTTGTATGCTTCCTTTAATGTTTCTATTTTTTTTTTTTCTCGGATGGGAAGACGGAAATTATTTGGGAGGTTGCAAAATGTGCAAATAAAAAGAATCTCGATGGGTTCACATTTTTCTTCTTCCCGTTTGTTCTGGATGCATGCATTATAAGAGAATGAGGAAAGGATCCGGGAGGGGGAATATATCTCCACACCCTGCATGTGGATGTTGGACAGTTTCTTCCAGCTGACCCTGTCGATGAACCATCCCAACCCAAGTAGAGAGAGACAAGCCAAATCAATAATTTCCAGCTCTTCTTCCCAACCAGGCCATAAATTACTAGTTGATCGATCATCTTCTACGTGGGCTAGGCAGTTGTCGAGGAAGCAGGTCAGACACTTGCTCCTGTACAAGTTCAATGTTCGTGGGTCTGACACACTTGCATGATGATTGAAGTGTGTGTGCTTTAAAAGGTTTGAAGGCGCTATTTTGCTTGGTTCTGGCATGGGAATCGTGAGGGCGGGTGGGTGGTTTCTGGTCATCCACAATCCAAATGCTTCCGCAGCCTGCGAGAACAAAACAACAGGAGACTCTTCGTCTACTAATTCCACTATTAAAGTAAATTTTAAGAAAAATTACTGGCTTTAGAGAAAATTTCTATGAATTATCAAATCTCAATTACACAGAAGGACAACATATGCTTCAAAAAGGAAAGGATAGACCTGGTCGGTTGGTGGTGGGCATCTCAACCTCTCCGTTCGAAGTACTCCTTAGCGACATGACCGATGGACGTCCGCCTGCACAAAAATCAACGGGCCCTCTAATAAAGGCCAGTAATTACTAACGTAGGATATATTTTTCAGCGTGAGCGGTGAAGCAAACCTCAGCCAAGAAACAAACTCTGGATAGTGGTATTGGCAAGAGCTGAAACATACTCTGAACACTGACTGCAAGTAGTCAGTTAATTCGGGTATGTTCCTTGCTTGATCACCATCCAGTGACGTGGCTAATTTCTTCACAAGTGGGAATGCATGCGTCGAATCATTTCACGCAACAGATTTCAGGTATTGGTAAACTGAAGGTATAGAGCCAAATAATATATTTTACAATATGCGATATCTAATATCCTCAAGCCTCCTCCAGCAACAGTAACAACCTTGGAACCAAGTTGTACATGAAATCTCCTGCGGCGACTGGCAATCAGTTCGCCGCCCTTACAGTGTGCATGTGCGCGGATCACGTTGCTGCGCTAGTCCCCGATTCATCCTAGCGCTGTTCCTTAGCCCAGGTTCAAAAAGGCGGCCCTCGTTTCCCCACAGCTTCCAGTTCTTTTACTTCATCCAGTGCTTCAAGAAATCTGAAATTCAGCTCTTCATGCCGCCACAGAACGTCCTATCCGTCCACCCACTCTTCTATCCCCTCAATAATGCCAGACACTTGCATAGTGTGTCTAGGAGACCTTGGCGATGGCGCCAGCGAGCCTTCTCACCTTGTTTCCGTCGACGACGACCTCCCGCCAAGACCCGTTGATAGTGAAAGAGCTATTCTGCCAGAAATGGTGGTGAAATCCCCGCTGGTAGGCTCGGACGCTGATTCAGGGAAAATTGCCCATTTACTCCCTTGTGGTCATAATCTTCATGACGATTGTCTAAAACCTTGGGTAGAAAGGGCGAATAGCTGTCCCATATGCCGGCAAAACTTCAATATGGTGGAACTCACAGATACTGTTGGAGGTATGGAGGCAATTTTCTTAAAATAACTTTTCGCTATTGTTTGGCAAAATGAGATTGAGCGTTCCTTTTGCATACTCGTTGATGAGACTTGGGTTGACTGCTAACCCTGCCGTGTATTGCCCTTTCTTTTATAGGACCTGTCATTTCCTCGTACTGTGTACAGGACCGCATACAGGTAGCGGAGATCGACCCTTCAATAATAATGGACGATCAAGATGATGAGTCCGAATCACAGCCGTGTCCGATTTGTGGATTCGATGATAACGAAGATGTCCTTCTCCTCTGCGACGGCTGTGATATTCCCATTCATACCTACTGCGTTGGCCTTGATTCCGTCCCCTCTGGTCCTTGGCACTGCCCTCAATGCGAAACTCAACGACCTATCCCAGCAGTTGGTCCACACCCGCGGAATCGATCCGGCCGCCGCACCCGGGGTGATCAAAGGAGAACACGCAGCCGGAACCAGATGAATGCAATTCATTGGGCCCGTGTTTGGCAAACTGTATGGGACCACCTAAGTCTCGATCTAGACTTCCCTTTCGACGACGACGAACAGACGCACAGCCGCATTGTCGAACAACAACGACGCGAGGCTAATAATCGGAGAGAATTCCGCGCCTGGGAACGTCGCTTTCAGATTGCTGAGCGTCAGGGAGCGGCTAACCGGTTTAGAGATACTGCATCAGCCCTTCTCGAAATCGGACGAGGTTGGCCCTCTAGACCAAGACAAAGAGTTGAAACCCCGGAGCCCGAGTCCCTGGACGAAGTAAGGGCATGGAACGCATTTGAAAGAGCGAGGGAAATACAGGACGACCCTATCTCGAACCGTCGGAAACGCAATTCCCCGAGTGCTTCGCCTGCTGAACCACAGCCACCACAACCCGAGCGGAAACTGAAACGCCCCCGAACGAGACGGCCGGAAGCTCTTGCTGCTGACTTTCTTGATCACGGGGGTGAGTCTTCCAGAACTGGAAGATCAGTTAATGGTTCTGCTTCTTCTGGAAGGGTTCCCGCTGATAGCAATGCTAGTACGGGTCCAAGCTTTCTGCAGTCCCTTCTCAAAGAGGTCGAAGACTCTTCTGCACCTAGTTTGACGAACGGCACGTTTAGATCATCTGTTTTCTCGTCGACGCCAGGGGATTCGATCTCCCCAGGACCCTCGTCCCCCGCTCAATCATCCCTGTCGTCGAATCGCTCGTCTCCTCAGCCATCATCCACCACACCACCTCCGTATAACCGGCCCGCCACACCTATAACGGTGTTTGATCCTGCTTATTCCTCTCCTGAATTCTCCCCTTCATGCTCTCCTAACCAAGAAGAATCTGGGACAGCAGAACAGACTCGACTACCCCGCCAAACCGGCCGAGTCCAGCGAACCGGCCACAGCTCCTCGACATCGCCATCACGCTCACGATCCAACGAATCTTCTCCAACACGCCCCTCCCTCTCGCTTTCGGTAAAGACAGATCTACAAAAAATGGTGAGCGCAGCTCTCAAACCTCATTATCGTAGCCGTGGGGTTTCAAAAGACGAATATACGGATATAAATCGACGGATATCCCGAATGTTGTACGATAAAGCCGGAACCACTTCCGCACTAGATGCAGAAGCAAAAACTAAATGGCAAGCCGTTGCTAAGGAAGAAGTGAACAGAGCCATCTCCAAACTCAAGGAGTCTCGGGACTTAGATAAGACGAATGAGGCAAGTGACAGCGGCCATGCCTCTTCATGAACTCATGATACATATCAATGATCCTTATGATGACGAGCATCTTTAAATGGCGTTCGGGATATTTTTTATTTAGCGATTTTTAGTTTTTTCCCTTTTTTCCTAGACTTGTCTCGAAATCATGTCTTTGGGTGTTGGAAAACAATTGGCGCGAACGGTTTATTCCCTCAGCTTATATAGCAGTAATGCGTCTTCCTCAAGGATTGTGGGATATGCGCTTTATGGTGGTGCCTTTTTTATATGCAGAGTCTGCGTTTTGGCGGCGGAATTGGGATGAACCAAGATCCTCCTTTTTCATCATTATGGCGTGGCCTCATGGGTATTTGCTGAGGGAAATGATTTAGGATAGATACCCTGGTTTGCTGGGTGGCTGGTTTTGTTTCCTGCTTTGGCTTTCTTTTCCAATTTACCTCATTGCCTCTTCCCTCGGGCCAAACACTCCTCACCCTCGATATACCGAGCATGACAGAGCATTGCATATTTGTTGTGGCCATGGCATAATATAGTATTTATTCACCAGACAAATCGTGACAGCAGCGGAGCTGATGATCCCTTGAACGCCATTTTCAGCCCTGTTCCTTAACTCCCCCTTGCAACAGCCGGGTCTCCACTCATGCCTTCTCCAGGCGAGCAGGATACTGCGGTATCCTTAAGTCCGGCTTAAGTCTCCATGATTTAAGCCTCAAACAGAAGGAGCACTAATCGAAAAAAACAAGCTACGGAGTACCTTGTTCAAAGTGTAACACGTTGTCAAAAATTACTCCTTACTCACCAGTAGATTGGCTGCCTGGATACAGCCACTGCACTAAATAGGCTCTCCACTAACCAACCATGCTTCCGGCCCATCGTCGGCGAGCATGGATCCAAATCCCTTTCGATTACTCACTACGGAGTACTCCGTACGGATCGGATGGTTTACGGAGTAGGAGTACTCCGTACTAGATTGATAAATCGTACGGAGAAGCCTCTCACAGAACCGCTGAATTTTGAGCACATAATTAATCGTGCTTCCGCATTTACACCCATCCATAGTGGTGCGCCTCACCACGACGTTGTTATAACGCCTCACGCAACATCTCTCAACATAGGTATCTTTTAGATTAGATACTCTGTACCCATACTCCTTAGTCCTCTAAAAGGTACCTGCTAATGTTGATTCTTGTATGCTATTGTAATTTCAACACAACACCAGATATAAATAAGACATTAAAGATATAGTATATTACCATACAATGAATATAATCAAATTAATTAAATTAGCTGAAGATTAAATAATTCGGAGGAAATCTACTATTTTATTTTAACTGGTGAAATACTATGTTCTAGTAAATCTTTATAATATGGTTTAAAAAAAATTTAACTATATTATTATTCACTTACAGCTTTAATATCTTACTCATATTGTGATGAAGATAGTAATATCTTTTTAATAAGTAACTATTCTTTTATATAATGCATGTCGTACGGACAAGTTACATATCGCAACGGCACGATAAGCACACATAAAACTGTCCGCGGATCCTATTTTGTTTCGGCTGTTCTCAATCATGGTACGACCTTGTCTAATCTTGTTTATTTTCCGGGTTGTCTTCCTTCCTTCCTTCTTTCTATCTACTTCCCTGAATGGTAGGTGTATCAGCTTTAAGCCTATATATTTCTATAGCTAGGCAGATCGGGTAGATATTATTGGTCAGGGCAATCTCATTCAAGACGATGCGCAGCAAGGTGAGAACATGGTACATTCAATGAGAAGCATTATCAATCCTTTATGCGATTAATAAGGCGTTCGGATCCAAAATAAGCTCAGCTTACATGGGTTTGGCACTCTCCTGAATTTATTGAGCACTCAGAATCGAAACAGGGGGGCCTGCCAAAATTAACTACACTTTAAGAGCCCGAATCCACGTACTTCCTGACCCTCGAGTGCCGAACGACATACTCCCCAAGACTTTATATAACTATAACTTATAACTATAATTGTTGCTGAAGCAGCAGAGAGCCAAGTGGCAGTAATTGATGAGCCTTACCTTAACAAAACAGGTGGTCTTGTTAGTGATTCAGGGTTGCTTGTCGCGTCTCTGGACTAAGGCATGATTCCCCTCGGATTTACTGAATACGGCCATGATACGGCTTGCAACAACAATCCGTGGCTAAGAAGGCTCCTTTCGGCTTTCTTCAATTTTTTGTGGGGGGCCATAATCCTTACTAAAACATACATCCTAGAAGGTTGATGCTGGGGTTCGCCCACAGATCCCTACAGTTACGTATAACGTATTTTTGTAACGGGTAACACCACCAGCCAGTCCCGAGTCGTTCAGTATGTACATATATGTTGGTCTGCGGCTTCCGGAGTTGAATGATCTCAGTTCTCGCTGAGATCAGACCGTGGGAGTATAATATGTTAAACCTCGTATAAAACTCATTTTCCATACCAATCTCGGGCCTGTTTCTCGTCCTTTTCGCCCTTTCCAGATTGACCTAACCCGCCCAGATCTTGATCTCGAATTATTTGGCCAGGGGGGATCAGATATCTGGCCCCATCTGCGTCAAAGGATGGACACCAACGAACAGCAAGAGGGGGCGGTCGTTGGCTCAAAAGTAACTATGTCGCTGTCACCGATATTACAGGACAATCTAACTGAGGAACAGTCACATGGAACAAGCAATGGAGTCAACATAAAAAATGCTTCGATTAGAGGCAGTTTGGAAGAGACGCAAGCCAACAAAGATATTGAGAAAGACCCACAGATCCGCGACACCACGCGCTTTCCAGATACCAATACTGCTCAAGACCCGAATCTGGTTCAATGGGAAGGACCGTCCGACCCGGGAAACCCTTTCAACTGGAGTCTCAGCAAGAAGTGGTATACCACCGCCATCATGTCGGGTGTTTCATTCTTTGCCACCTTCTCCAGCAGTGTTTTCAGCGCGGCAACCCGGCAAACTGCAGAGGAGTTTCATGTTTCAGAGTTGGTCATGACCCTCGCAACGAGTTTATTTTTAATCGTATGTGCTTGATCATCGATCCCCCTTTGTCAATGTTGCTCAACGTTGCTTATTGTATATAGGGATTGGCTTTTGGGCCATTGATATGGGCACCATTGTCTGAATTGTATGGCCGAATGATCCCCTTATGGGTCGGCTACGTCGGATTCGTCATTCTCCACATACCCGTGGCAACAGCTCACAACGTTGAAACTATTCTGATTTTTCGATTCCTGCTCGGGATATTCGGCTCCTCTGCCGGTGCTACCATCGGAGGTATCATTTTTGACATTTGGGACCCCGTAGTTCGCGGAATTGCCATTGCGATATTCGCTGTGGCAACATTCGTTGGGCCTGTTGCAGGTCCCATTTTGGGAGCTTTCATCGTTAATTCGGACCTCGGATGGCGTTGGACAGCATGGTTTACCTTAATTTTCTCTGGGGTCTTTGCTATTATTGGAATCGCCACAAGCCGAGAGACCTACGCGCCTGTCATCCTGCAGCGCCGTGCTGCTCATCTCCGAAACAAAACAAAGAACTGGGCGCTACACTCCGAGTTGGATGAGCATAGACCAACATTGGGCGATATCTTCGCAAAATACTTCTCGCGCCCGCCGCAAATGTTGATTATGGAGCCCATCCTTCTGTTCATGACGATATACATCGCCCTCTGCTATGGCATGTTCTATCTCTTTTTCTTCGCATATCCCATCTCGTTTGGCCGGGACCGCGGATGGACAAATCCTGGTGTCGCTTTATTGCCTCTACTGGCTCTATCTATCGGTATCATAGCCGGCCTAGGCGTAATCGCTTATGGCACAAAAACCCACTTTGCCCGTAAGATCAAGGAGCATGGTAGTGCTGCTCCCGAAGATCGGCTCCCCGAAGTGATCGTTGGCGCCGTCTGCTTACCCATTGGCCTCTTCTGGTTCTCGTGGACGTCTAGCCCAGAGATCTCCTGGGTAGCGCAAACTTTTGCTGGAATACCCCTTGGCATGGGCATCATTATCATTTTCTTGCAAGGAGTGAACTATCTCATTGATGTGTACATGATTCTTTCAAATTCTGCCATCGCAGCTAATTCGTTCGTGCGGTGCTTATCCGCCGCTGCTTTCCCGCTCTTTGCAGTACGTATGTATGAAAAGCTCGGGGTTAACTGGGCGGGGAGCTTGTTAGGCTTTGTGTCGCTGGCAATGGTTCCGCTGCCGATTGTGCTTTATGTTTATGGGCCAAAAATTAGGAGTATGAGTCGATTTCAAGCCAGGATGTAGTGTAGGATAAACATCGTATGTTGAAAGTTGGTAAATATAAACGCAGGCTGAGATTTCCTCTGATTTCGCTCTTCATTCCTATATTATCTCTCTCATAGATTAGTTAAGAAACGACGCCATAAAAAAGCAAGTCAAAGTTCATCGTCAAGGACATGCACAACCGTGATAATAAGGTTTGGGGATCAATCTCCATATCACGTGACCAATTCCATCCACCTCCAAGAGTTAAACCCCGACGCGTCTATACCGAGTCGCGCCAACAACGAAAAGAATTCCACTTAATATATCAAACCCAGCGCAAAGACAGCCCTGGGCACCTGGCTATCGGTTAACCCTTTGCTGTCATAATTTACTCCGCCAGCCTTGCAAACACTCACCGGACCGTGTCCCACAAAACGAATCGAAAACATCTGAGGGCCCTCCCCTTCTCACTCCCATCAACTTTATGGTCTTCTAATCCAAGGAAACTCAACCGCTCTCCCACGAACGACGATGCCTACGCGCACTCGTCATTCTCTAACTTCTGCGACTCAAGTTTCCGAACCTGAAGAAGAAGAACCAAGCGGCCTCCGCCGCCTTAGGTTCAATGAGACGCTGTCATGGCGGGCTGGTAGAGCGATCCCGGTTGCCGACTTGCTGGAGCGACTTGAATCACTGGCGCTTGAGCTGCGACAACTAGACCAAGAGGAGACGGATAAGGATTCGTTGAAGAAAGCTTCCCAGGATCTGGCAAGTGGGCATTTGCTCGGACACAGAGATAAAGGTGTGCGGGCATGGACGGCTTGCTGCGTCGTGGACATTTTGCGCCTCTGCGCGCCAAATGCACCATTTACGGGTAATCAGCTAAAGGTACGAATATGTGGAGTTAGATGGATATCGTTACATATTAATTACAGGAAGCATACTAAGATAACTATTGCGACAGGATATATTTACCACCATTGTCACGTCTATAATTCCTGCCCTCGCTGATCCTTCTAATGCTTACAATGAACAACACGTATACGTCCTTTCGTCCCTGGCAGATGTCAAAAGTATCGTTCTTTTGACAGATCTGGATGCTCCTGATACACTGATTCTCCCTCTTTTTTCGTCCTGCTTTGATATCGTGTCAGGTTCATCGAAATCTTCAACCGGTGAAGAACTAGCCAAGAATGTGGAATATGACATGACACGCCTACTGGTGCCTATTATCGATGAATCGTCCGTCCTTGCGCCCGAAATCATTGATGTTATTATTGCGCAATTTCTGCGCGTCGATCCGCGGGTCACAGAGCACCCCACGAAAAGCAAGAAAAACGGAGCGCATGTAGATGCAGGACAAGGAACATTGCTCATGAAAGAATACCCACCTGCTTATAACATGGCCAAGGCGATTTGCAGTGCGTGCCCTGAAAAGATGACGAGCTACGTGAGCCAGTATTTCAACAACGTGATTATCGATGCTTCAGGTCCTGCGGGCACGAACGGACTGTCGAAAGCTCATCGTCGTGCGAGCATTGATGATTCCGATGACGAGGCTGAAAATATTAAGGAGCTAAGCAAGGCCCATCGGCTTATTCGAGAGGTATGGCGCGCCTGCCCTGACGTGCTTCAAAATGTGATCCCACAGCTTGAGGCGGAATTGTCCGCCGAATCAGTATCGCTACGACTTCTGGCCACTCAAACAATTGGCGACGTGACTGCTGGGATTGGTGTTGCGGGCCCTCCAACACCACCGCCCATGGATCCAGCTGCTTATCCTCCCGCAACGTTGACAGACGATTCTCAAATCACGCAACCAAATGCTTTACTCCTGCCGCTCTCTCCTAAGCCTTTTTCACAAGCTCATTCTACTGCATACCAAAGTTTTCTAAGTCGACGTCAGGACAAATCCGCATCTGTGCGAGCCGCCTGGACTACAGGGATTGGCCGAATCATACTTACGTCCGCTGGTGGCTCCGGACTCAGCGCAAATGAGGAGCAAGACCTCGTTCAGAGCCTCGCAAAAATGCTTGGAGATGCGGATGAAAAGGTCAGAATTGCCGCAGTTGAAGTCATCGGAACGTTTGGTTTCTCCGCCACTGTCAAAAAGTTCGGTGCTAGTGGTGGAATTTCCGATCAAGGTTCCGTTCTTTCCATTCTGGCTGAGCGTGTTAAAGATCGGAAACACACTGTCCGTGAGCAGGCCATGAAGATACTGGCACGTATGTGGGGTGTCGCGTCTGGTGAAATTGAAGCGAATAATGAGCAAGTTACATTGATTCTAAAGGATATTCCATCCAGAATATTCGACGCATACTACACGAATAACCTTGACATTCAGGTTCTTCTTGACCACGTAATATTCGAACTGCTTCTACCATTAAACTATCCTCCCCTGAAATCAAAAGCTCTGAAGAGTGATTCGAGTCTGTCACGGAAATTGAAAAGTGCAACTCGGGAGCGTGAGGGTAACACCGAGGCCGCTGCTGATATGATACGCGTTCGACGAATTCTTACGCTGGTTAAAGGCCTAGATGAAAGAGCGAAGAAAGTTTTCTTCGCACTCCAGGCCCGTCAATTGAGCATGAGGACATTTATGACTTTCTACCTGACAGCCTGCGAGGAATACAACGTAAGTTAAATCTTCCCCGTAGTATACGGATGATATTATTTCTAACAACGGCTTTAGGGTGGTGTGATGGACAAGGATGAGGAAGTTATCAAGGCCAAATTAACCAAAGTCATCGATAACCTGGCCAAAATGCTTCCGGATCAGGCCAAAGTTTCAGCGGACCTATGGAAATTTGCGAAAACGCACGACAGGCGCAATTACCAGCTTATTCGGTTCGCCATGGCTGCTGTGAGCGATTATCGAACTGTCACGAAGGCCATTAGGGAACTATCCAAGCGAATCCAAGGAAACACTTCTGGCTCTACGGGTTTGCTCGAATCATTAACTCCGTTGATTTACCGCAGTAGCTCCCTAATCTTCAACCGTAGTCATATTCCCGCAATTATGGATTTGTCAAGAAATGACGAGCTCGGGCTTGGGAATACCGCACATGAAATGCTAAGGGAAACCTCATCCCAAAACCCTGAAGTTCTTGAAGCGCATGTCCAGGATATGTGCAAGGACCTGGAGTCTCACGCGCCAAGTGCGAAGCAATCCGACGAGGCGGGCGTGGAGGAGATACTGAAAGCGTGCGCAGGGTTCGCGAAGAAATTACCCGCTAAACTTCCCACAGAGCGCAAGTTTTTAATCGCACTTACCAACTACGCCTTATACAGCTCGTCGCCCAAAGCTGCAAAACATGCCGTCTCCATAATCATGGCCACATCCGATAAGAAGCAAATGTACGCGAAAGACCTGATAAAGAAATCAGTTCAGAACTGCACCTATAACTCGCACCACTTTCTCACCAAACTTGCCACAATCTCCCAGATCAATCTCCTCATGCCAGAAGTCGCTGATGAAGAGGGCGACGCGATCATCTCCATCGCTACAAACGACATACTCCTGGATAACCGGTCATCAAAAACCTCCACTGGATACGCATGGTCTGATACTGTCGACGATGAAACGTCTGCCAAAGAATGGGCCCTAAAGATCCTTGTGAACAGAGTCCGTGCAAAACACAGCACAGAAAATGAGGTTACCTTCCGTTCCTATGCCGAGCCGGTTTACAAAATTCTCAATACTCTTGTTGCCAACGACGGTGAGCTGTCTAAGAAACAAAATTCTCCAGCAACGCAAAAGCCAAGACTTCGGTTACTCGCCGCGAAACTTATCATCAAGCTCAGTAGCACGCATGCAATCTGCGAAAAGATGCTGACGCCGAAGGATTTCAATGTCGCCGCTTTGGTTGCGCAGGATCAATTGGAGCCCGTGAGGTCAAGGTTCATTGGGCATCTAAAGAAGAAACTTACACAAACGTCACATTTGGGTACGAGATGGTATACAGTTGCTTTCCTATTGGCTTTTGAACCAAATAAAAGCTTGAAGGATAGCACACTTACCTGGCTGCGATCTCGAACACATTTCTTTACCCGCCCGTCACAAAACAATGACAAGGGATCAGATCAGCAGCCAGTCATGGAGTCACTCGCCGCTCGCCTTCTTTCACTTCTAGCATACCATCCCGATTATCCCATTGAATCATCCGACGAATCCACGAAAGTGGATGACCTAGCTGATTTCGCCCGATATATACTTTTTTACCTTTCTGCAGTCGCCAATGAAAATAACCTTTCGCTCATCTTCCATATCATGCAACGTGTCAAGCAAGTTCGAGACGCTATCACGGGCTCGGAAGCTACGTCCATTCGCCTGTATATGCTTTCAGACCTTGCCCAGGCAACTACCCGTCGCTTCGCAGAATTATATTCCCAACAACATAAAATCGGCGGCAGCGGTGGCAGTGGAGCTGCGAACATCCTCCAAACTTATCCCGGCAAGATGCGACTACCCAGCTCGCTTTTTACAACCATACCCATTCACAGAGAAGCGCTAGCTATTGCCGAAAAAAATTATTTAGCAGAGGAGGTTGATGATAAACTCGATCGCATTGTGCGATTGTTCATGAAACCAAAAACTCAGACATCGTCTAATGCACAGAGTCATACCCGAAAACGAAAAGTAGATTTATCATCCGCAGGCAAGCCCAGTAGTGCCAGTGCGAGCTTTGGGGGATTGTTACCAAAACAGGGTCGCAGGGAGAGTAAGCAGAAATCTCTCCCAATTCGAAAATCTTCGATTGCGGAAACGGGTGTAAAGCCTGCCAAGCGGAGAAAGACCAGCGACGAAGATGACTGGGAGAGTAGCGGTGGAGGGGCACGCGAATCTGCGTCAAAAGAGCGCCGTAGAAGCGGCCGAGGAACCAAAACTGGTGTTTCCTACGCTGAAGGGAATAGTGATGAAGACGATATGGAGATGGTGGAATGGGAAGAGGAGCAAAACAAACCGAAGGAGGAGGTAGAAAACGGCGACGAATCGGAGGAAGATGAAAATGTGGAGAAGGAATCATCAGAGGAGGAACAGGAACCAGAAGCTGCGGAGGACGAGGAAGAAGAAAATTTTGAAAAGGCTGCGTCCTCCATTCTCTCTGATAATGATGATGTCAACGAAGATGAACAAATGGAAGACGTCCAGAAATCGTCGCCTCCCGTACGGTCAAGATCTGAGCGCCAAACGCCCAATGAAAAAGAACCTCAAGTTAAGTCTTCGCCTATTGCCACCACGAGAGGCAGGGGCAGGGGCAGGGGCAGGGGCAGACCCCCTGGCAAAAGACGTTCGAATATTACGGGAACGGAGCCGGAATCGCCAGAGCGGAAACAACCTTCTGCTGCTGCCGCTGTTGAAACGGGGCCAGCGAGGAGGTCGACGCGGAGGATGCGTTGATTGATACTATTGATATTCCCTGATGTGTGTGAAATGATCTTTGCCGTGCAAATTTTCTTCTATTACTTTTCATATAAATGTCATTTCCTTCCTATTTTCTCTCATCGTTTGATCTGCAGCATAATTTGATTTGTGTGCAATTGAATGAGATGATGTTCAGTATGTTTTTTCCCTGTCAATATGCTAGACGCTAAATGTTAAAATTGCCTAAGAATGGTTCCTTTGCTCTCTTGCTCAATTTTTTGCCCTACTACTATTTTTATCTTCGGTTCTCTACAGCTCTGCTTTGTGATCCTGGCATTAATCCTGTAAGTTTCGCTTGATATAGTCACCCTGCTTTTCTGTTTGTGTTTTCCACTGGACATTAGTTGATGATTGATTATGTTTTCTATGTTGTTCATTCGATGTTGTTTCTTTTCTTCAAAGGCCACTTTATACCACTTGTTGTTCTGTCACCTCCTTATTTTTCTCTTGAGCTTAATGCGCCGGCAGTTTCCTCTTTCTATCTTGCACTTTGCTTATCAGGTTTTGTTGAAAGTATCGTCCACATTTTGCTGATGGGTCAAATGATGTATGTAGCTCTTCAAAGGCCTCCAGTATAAAATGAGTGTTAACCATTGAAGCAACAGTTAAGCATTAAATGAGAAGTTTTTATTTTATAATAATATTCTAGTGAGTATGGTTTCAATTCCGCTGAATTGAATATTGAAGTCTTGAGAAAAAAAGCTTATTTGGAAAGTAAGTAACTACAGTCTTTTCGATGACATATATCATATGCCCATGGAGTACGCAGCAGGAGGATGCTGCTGGGAGCTAAGAGCTAGAAATTGACAACCAAAAGCAAAACGAAAAGCGAAGGGCAACTCCTTTCTCCACACGGATGATAATAACAATATAATAGTAATTTAATAATAATATAATAATAATGACGTGAAGGTAAAAGGAAGATTTAACAAATGGCCCATTTTCACCCAAGCTCCGCCCGCGATTCCTGAATCCCCCAAGAAGAAGAGCAAGAGGGAGAGATCGTCGATACTTTCGTATGTCCAGATACTTCCAATATGATACTTATATCTCTCTCAACCCCAAAGGATTAATTAAACTACGATGCAGCATCAGCAGAAGTCGTGGCCGTAGCCGTAGCCGTACCGGCATCGGGAGCAGATGTAGTGGAATTTTCTCCAGGGCCAGCGGTACTACCACCACTCCTCCGCGCATTCTCCTCAGCACCGCCTTCTTCACCAATATCAGCAGCAGTAGCACCAGCAGCTCTACTCGCGGCCGACTCCGCCGCCTTCGCATGCCTCTCTTCTACCCGCTCCTTATGCTGCCGATTCTTCAAATGCACTTCGAAGTTATCCACCGTCATCGCCGGGCCGGGGGTATATAGCTTCCCGGGACAATCGTGGCAGCGGATGCGCGGGAAATATTTATACGTGAGTTTCTGGCCTGCGTGGGTAGTAGCGGCGTTTGCGAGGGGGAGGCCGGTGTGAGGGTCTACGGCTGTGTAGCGCATTGTGCCTTCGAAAGAGTCGCGTGGGTAAGAGCGTTTGAGGTTGTTGAGGCCGCGGACAAGCCAGGCTGGGGGTGGGGGCTGGAAATGTAGGGACAGAAGGTTAGTCGATGGGATTGCTTAAAAAGAGATAGAATAAACATAAATTATCATTTAGTGCGAGGTAGGTTTTGGAATAAATACGTACTCCTGGTACTCCTGGTTGCGGGGGGTTAGGTGCATCGATTACACCATTAAGTTGGGAAGCGGAGGGTCGTTTGGGTGGTGTGGGTTGAGGAGTTTGGGACTGCGGAGGGCCCATGGAGCTGCGAGTTGTCGTCGTCGTCGTCCCTGCCGTCGTCGTCGTCGTCGCTTGTGTTACACTCTTCGTACCCGTAGAAGGTGTGGATCGAGTTGCGGTTGAGGTTTTATTCGTTTTATTGTTCCTAATGTCCTTTAAAAATTGGCGGAACTTGTCACGGCTGATCTTCAATTTCACAATGAGTTTATCTGGAACATCTGAACTGTCGTCTCTGTAATCCCGCCGTCGAACCGAACCCCTTGGTTCGTGGAGGCTCGCGACTTCTGGGGTAGCGGACCGGACGAGATTGGCCCGCATAGCAGCCTGTGCAACTGACGCAGCACCTCTCATGCCTCTTGTCCTAGCAGTGCCTTGGGAGAGATGGGACACAGCTGGTGAGTCCGCGGACGACTCCTCGCTATCCGAATCATCTGATTCATCACCACCATCCCTCTGACCAGCAGCTGCGCGTCTACTGCGGCTGGTGCCAGATCGCTTGAATAAGCGACTTTCTTCTATTGAGGATGCTGCTCCGGGTATAACAGACGATACAACCAGTGTGCGAATAGTGCGTTGACGGTCTTTGAGATCAGGTAAAGCGGGACCACCACGCCGATTGACAGAGCGCTTCTGCCGTCGTTGTTCCCGAGAGATGGAGACTTCTGTGCGCTCAAGTTCGGCCTCGTTAAGCTCGTAGAGGTATGGCGTGAAGTCCTTGGCGGATTGGAACGGACGGAAGGGGGAGGGAAGGGGGGATGGTTGAAAGGACGCTTTGAGATCCGGATCCTCGATTGGACGGCCGTCGAAGGGGTGTGAAAGAATGTATAAGCTCTTGGTGAAAAGTTGGATTTGCTCCCTTATAGAGTGGGCGATTGCAGTAGTGAATTCACCAGGAAGCGAGAGGTCTTTCGTCATTTGTATGGCAAACTCTTCGGGTGAGTTGAGCGGATTATTGATTTCCCATTCAAATTGATCAACCAGTGTATGCTGGCCTATGGTGATGTTAAGTTTGACAAGGATGCGCATCTCATCATTTTTATAGGCATGATAGGGGAGATGAGGATCTAGAGCTTCCTCCTCCATAAATACCTGTGGATAGAAGTCCGCTAATTGGTCTTGAATACTTTGTGAGATCTGTCGCACCAAAGGCCCGCAAGATTCTAGAGGTAGGCGCAAGTCTTCAACTAGTTTTTCTGCAAATACATCTGGCGGAGTGACTCGATCATGGAGGTTCCAGGTGAATGTATCTCGCAGTTTAATCTTATCCCAATCAATGTCTAGGCGGATGGGGACTAAATCTTCGAGTTGTTCTGCTTGTGCCAGCATATCATCGCGGGAGATACGAATGTCCTTTGCTTTCCTACCGCCCGGTCGCCGACGATTGGAGGGATACAGTAATTGAGGATGTTGCGATTTTAAGTCCGTTCGTGCGTTTCCATAGCCTTCATAACCCTGTCCAAATATTGCACCAGGGTTCACCTGGCGCTCATGCTGCAACGATAGATAGTAGTCCCTTTCAGCCCGTTTTTGTTGTAGAAGTTCCTGATGAGGGTTTTTCCAAGCCATAAGCGCAGAGTGGTGGAATTCGCGATTGACAAACTGTTCGAGTAATATTTTATCTGCAGGAGTTTCCCGTGGGCGGACAGCAAGGGTCGAGGATGGAGGGGGAGGGGAGGTAGAACGTATTATGGAGCCCGATCGGGAACGTTTTCGACTGCTTGCGGCACCGTTTGCCTGTGGTGATGTAGAGTTTGGTGATTGAGCGCGATTGGGAGAGTTTGAACGGGATGCTGTGGGAGGACTCGCATTGGTTGCTCCTGTAGGCTCTGTCGTCGCTTGGCCATCTTGTGTTTCTTCTCTTGCTATGTCTAGTGAGGCAGCACCGTTAACGACTTGTCCGTTGTAGGTCGCGTTCGCCCCGGTGGCATCAGCACCATCAACCCCCATGCCCTCGTAATCTGCCGAGTTAGTCGCATCTTGTGGAAGATTATGATTCTGAAGTTCGGACTCTTGTACTGAGGTATCGGCCGTCTGGTTGTCTGGAGAAGGCATTATCGCAAAGAAAATAAGAGTTTGGCGTATAAGAAGGGAGATAGGGGAGTGAGATGCCGGACTTTTGTGCGTGTGTGCACACTCCCGAATAAATAACAAAGGCAGATTCGCGAACTGGATTGGACAACAGCTATTTACGCAACATCTGCAAAACTGTCCTGAAAAGGAATGAAGGACCTAAGGCGACGATTATTAGAAAAGTATTATCCCGACATCGAGACTTAGCCGATACACATAGGGGGCTCTAGCGCGGATAATTGAGGTAGAAAAAGCCAGTAGTCGCGACGCCAAAATAAGAAAATTCATCCATGTTACGACCACAGCGCCAAAGGGTGACGAAGAAAGTATAACAGGAGAGAGCACAAACAATGGCCTCCGAACAAGAAATTTTTTTTTAGGGGAAATCGGCCGAGGAAAACGTACCTGCGATGGCCGGGAACTGTATGGATAAAGGAAATGTCTCTGCCCAGCTGTTGGAAGGTCGGGCCACAAAGGGCAAGGTCACGGAGCTGGCCCACAGGCCAGGACAGCGTTCTTATGGGAAGAGCCTTAAACAGTACCCGAAACTGCCTCGTTTTCGGGCCCAGAATTCTGTTTGTCTTTTGCGCCGGGATTATTTCTGTTTTAAATCCTCTTGCCCTCCCTGTCACTGAAGCGTCTTGCGCATCCTGAAACCGATGAAGAAAGGGAGGTTTGGTCAGTGATGACTCAGCGCCAACGGGACCTGGAAAAATATACAGCCGGCGGTATCTGCAAAGCATGGTGGCCATTGAGCAGGTTCCACCCCCCCAAAAAAGAAAAAAATAAATAAAGAAAAAAAAAAAAAAGTTATGAGACGGCAAGTCATCATTTGTAGAGATGTTTACTACGGACTACTGTCTAAAAGCATGTACTTCGCGAAAAAGGGGGGCAAGGAATTGATAGATCACGTGTTCGGCTTGGACCTCGATCCAATACGTTAAGGCCAAATGTTGACCTACCCTAATACGGTGCTTAAAAGAATATGAAGGCTGTGAAGAAGGAGGAAATGATAGTCAATGTAGTTTGCATAGCTTAGTATAATTCGGCGTCCGCAACCACTGCACGGTGGTCTGAATTGAGCACCCCGTCATCGAATTTGTTCGGCAGGACCGCGTAGCCTTCCACAATCCATGACAAATTAACCCCGCGTTGAGGCCCGAAAAGAACGTAATCGATCCTCTTTGGGCCCTCGTCCTCGTAGCCAAACCCAGTGTAGGTATTGTCACTGCCATACCGATGCACAGAATCAACCTGCTTCTGGGCATCTACAAGCTGTGAATAGGCCCCAGTAAGCACGGTATATGCTTCCTGATTTTCCTCACTGTTGAAATCTCCAGCCAGGAACACGCCATTGATGTTTCGTCTAGTTGACACGTTTTCCGCGAGGTACTGGCCGATCTGGTTGAGGATCAACTTCGCTGCATGATATCTGGACTTCGAACCCTGGTCATCAAGATGCGTGTTCATACCCAGCACCCGTTTTCGGCTTACGATGTGCCTAAAAACACCAATTGTGACAATTCGGACAGAGGAGGCATCCCAACCCTTGGATGGGACTGTAGGGGTTTCGGATAGCCAGACCGTCTTAGACTCTTCAAGCTCCCAGACGGCAGGGCGGTAGAATATTGGAGAGTATTCCCCGGCTTGCTTGCCATCGTCCCGTCCGACACCGATAAATGCCCATTCAGCAGTGGCGCCTTTGTTGGAATTAGGGTTGAGGCCTAAGAGAATGTCATCCAGTTGGACATGAAGTACCTCCTGCAAGCAAATGAATGACTCGGGATTGTGACGGGAATGATAATGGAGCTCATTGATTAGGCGTTGCTTTCGGTCTTCCCAGGGCTTTTCTCCTTTGAAAGGTGCTGACGTGGCATAACGGATGTTATGGGTGAGGATACGAAGCGGTAATGGACGGTCCACTTTCATGATGCGCTTTGGAGGGTGAGGGTTCTGAGATCTATATTGTCAAGAACTGAAACACCCTCGAGAGACTGAATAGTACTAGTAGTATTCAACCCTACTACTATCTATGACAGGGTAGTAAGTACCAGCAACAGCATCATCAACAACAACAACAATAGAGTGCTCTGGGGGGTAGCCAATGACGAGCAAAACATCCTCACCTGTGCCCCATGACCGGCTGTACTCATCCGTGGGATGTTTCTTCTCCGCACCAGCTGCAAGTTAGCATAAGCCCTGCCAAGATAGGGATTGATGTAACCTCCAGTATGGGCCAAGTCATGTGACCGTGAAACAATTCTCTCAGTACCTATCTATATTACCATACTTGTGCGGAGCAAATATTGGTTTTTGAGTGGCTTTAGCTACAAGGAGATGAGATAGAAGAATACAATAACCCATGCATGCGTTGATGGTTTATCAACACTAATAAGACAAAGTATTTTACTTAAAGTCCTTCATGAGAAGTGCCCTGGAGTTGTACTTTTGAGAATGTATTGGTAACGAGCGAGCTGTACAATTGATACTTGCATTTCACAGCTAAACTTTTGGTTTCCCTGTAATAGGGCTTGCCCGCGTGTATTTCTCCCCCCACCACCCCTCACCTACAATCCTGATCTTGAAAACAATCTATTTCAGGTATACGCACACACGAGCTGCCAGTTCAACAAATTTCAACAAAAGCCTCATATATCTCCTATACCTTGACTTTCATTTATCCCTCGCATCCTCTGCGAGGACACTTGTTCCGCAATGGCTGAATCTTCTGAGATTGGTAAGTCGAAACTATCCTGATGATTCTAATTGTTTGTTGTTGGCCATGATATCAATTTCCTTGCAAATAGCTGGCTTGCTTCTCGAGGACTTGGTCGTACAGCTTATAGCTTGTTAAATTGACCTGGGGTATCATGTGTATTTATGTTTGCTATATTATTCCGCTTTATTTAAAAATCATACCAGCTTTCCTTTCGTTGCGCATAAACTATTTCTTTATAACAGTTCTGCTTCCAATTTAGCATTCTGGCCGATATTACATCATTGACTGACTATTGCCCGTTGCGAACAGACTACTCCCTTAACAACCCTGATACTTTGACAAAGTACAAAACCGCTGCCCAGATCTCACACGTAGTACTCGAGGCTGTTACAGGTGCTGTACCCCTCCCGCCTTATTCGCCTGCAGAGGTTCCCGCTTTCGTCCCTTTCTTCTGAGCGTCTTCGGGCCAAAAGGAAGACTGACCGGGAATCACTGTCGACTCGATTTCCCCAACGGAAGAGCGGCCAAACCTCCCCAGAAACTAACCAAGCAAAATAGGATGGTGTGTCGAGGGCGCCAAGGTCATTGAGATATGCGAGAAGGGCGATAAGCTTCTGGATGAGGAAGTTGCCAAGGTCTACAAGGGCAAGAAAGTCCCCAAGGGTATGTGAACCTGTAGTATATTTTGCAGTTCAATCTGGTCTTTGTATAGCCCCCTCCGGCTATCTCTCTCGGAAACTCTCAAGAATAACATATGCATCTTTCGCTTTTTTCCCTTCTGCTTTGTCCAGGAATTTCCCACCCAACCACCGTCTCCCCAAGCGCGTTCGTCACTCCGTATACACCATTGGTGTCGGATGCGGAGGAGGCCGCCACAACGCTCAAGGCGAATGAGGTTGTCAAGATTCAGCTGGGCGCGCAAATCGACGGGTTTGGCACCATTGTCTGCAACACTATTGTTGTAGGCAGTGATGGAAGTGTGACGGGTCGCGAGGCAGATTTGCTCGTGGCGACCTACTATGCGAACGAGTTGCTCCTCAGGCTCATGGTTCCCCCCGGCCTCTTTGCCGGTGGCTCTGATGAGGAGAAGAAGCAAGCTGCGGCCGCAAAACCTCCGACGCAGTCTGTCATCTCGAGCCTCTTGGAGAAAGTTGCCAAGTCGTATGAGTGCACTTTAGTGGAAAACACGACTAGTTGGCTGTTCGAGCACAATGAGATCGAGGGAAAGAAGAAGATTATCGTTGCGCCTGGTCCGGGAATTAAGGGGGAAGGGTCTGCGGAGGTCGGAGAGGTGTGGGGGGTTGAAGTTGGGCTCAGTCTGGGTTCTGGGAAGGTGAAGAATTTGGAGTACAGATCTACCTTGCATCGCCGTACTACGACTACGTATATCTTGAAGAGACCGAGTTCCAGACAGACCCTTTCGGAGATCGTTAGGAGGTTTGGAACGTTCCCGTTCAGTCTTCGCCAGCTTGAGGATGAGAAGGCTGGAAAGGTTGGTGTTGTTGAGTGTGTTCGTGGTGGGGTTGTTCGACAGTATGAGCCCGCCGGAGAAGCTGATGGTTCCCCAGTGTCGAGATTATTAACCACTATTGGTACGTCTTGAAACCTTGATATCAATGATTTTCATTTTAGACACACTCCCTCCTTTTAAGGAGAACAAGACTGAGATTTTCATGGGGTGGCTTGCTAATATTTGTATTTCTGTTCCTCCTTTGCGTTTTTTTTAATCAGTGATCACCAAGAATGGTTTGACGAGGTTAGCAGCTCCTCCACCCCTTGACCTGACGAAGGTCAAGTCAGACAAGAAAATTACAGATGAGGAGATTTTGAAGATCCTTGAGCGGCCATTGGCACGATCCACGGGAACCAAGAAGAGCAAGAAGAAGAAGAAGAAGCCCGCGAAGAAGGCTGCCGCTGCCGCCGCTGCTGAAGAGGACGAGGAGGAGGAATCCAGTGATGAGGAGTAAATGCAAGTGTTCCTTTCTCTGCTTGCTAGTCTAAGAATAAAGTTGGACCAAGCTGCCCCGCGGAACGGGTATTTGTTCTTCTTTTTTATTTCTTGCGGAGGCCGTCTGAGCTGCGGAGCTGCAAGTGAAAGGAGTATCGCTTCCTCTCTCTTTCCTTCTGTAAAGGGGCCGCGGAGGGAGGGGGGTTAGTTCCATAGGACCAGGCAGACAAGAAGAAAATATACGACCTCTACCATTACTACCTTGGACGGGTCGTCTAGATGGATATATCTCATCCATTTTTGCTCTTTTTTCTTTTTCCTTTTCATTTCCGCTGCATTCAATATGCTTTTGACCTTGTGGTGGGGCTGGGCTAGAGGACTACGAAATAAAAACTATCATATATACAATGAAAAAATCCAATGTAAAATTTGCGGTGATTCATTCCTGGCTCATGAACATATTCCTACGCCCATCCAATTTTCTTCCTTCTCCTTCATCTTGATTGAACAATTCTATTCACAATACAGATGCATATGCATGAACAAATAAAGGTACAATACGCCCCTGTAAGAAAGGTACAGTGAGAGTCTGCAATATCATTCGGTCTTTGCTGGGAGGAGAGGCTTGAGAGCAAGAAAGTTGCAGAACGAGAGTGGCTGTTCGCCAGAGGAATTTGAATTGGAACCTTTACCCCGCTCTTCTCCTCCCGTCTCTAATGAAGTCTTTGTTGAGGTTTTTCATTCATCGCCGGGAGAAGTGACTTCTCCCTTCTCCGTAGTGTTGTCGCGAATGGCGGTGTTGGTTCAGTGGCACCCCGTGTGCCTGGCTGAACCCTTTTCTTGTGCTGGAAGTGGGAAGTTCCCTCACCCGCCCGCCCCCTTTAGGGTTTAAAAAAATCTCTCCCTTTTCTTTTGCTTCAGTTTCCCTCACTCCTTTTTGGTTCCCCTTCTGCTACTATCTAACCCTTCGACTTCAATTTGAGTTGCACTCTCCGTTTTCATCTCTTTATTATATTCATGTTGTTACGGTCTTTTATCTGCTCTGAACATTTTCAATCATCAATTTCCCTGTTCAAATTGCCCGGTTGCTTGTCCACTGCACCATCCCTGACCAGCTGCCACGCGGGATTTCCCTCGATTATAATCCTGCAGCTTGTTCCTTTGAGCTTCAATCTTCTTCCAAAATAGATCGAGATTTCTCGCGTGTGAAGTTTTGCCTCAACTTCTCTTTATCTGTCTCCCGCCTCACCAAAACCCACGCTTTCTATAGCACGTCCCCCTTTTGCTGTGCACACCTTGCACCAATTCTGTGGCTGTCAAAACGATTGCATTCAGTAATCTACCTGAGAACCTGGCTCTCTAAATATCCTGAACCCACTAGTTGTAACTTCCAGATTCTACCCCGTGAGATTCTGACGCGAGGGATCTCTTAGTAAATCCTCATACATCAAACAACTATATCTCCTTTGTTGGGCGCCACGCACCCGCACTCTCTCGCCCGCCATCATTGTCATCTCATTCTTGTTTCTCCATCAGAGATCTACCATTCATGCCAGAATAAACTGGATGCACCAGTAATCGCTACCCTTTCAAGTATTCCCTCTTCTTAACATCATTCTCCGAAATCCTGTCATATTGGCCCTCATTTCACACTTGGAGTTGAGAGCCCCTGAGCCAGCAGTATACCTCCAAGCACCCCTTCACAACGCCAAAATTCACAAAATAAAATAATCCAGCCTCTACTTCATTATAGGATTTACCATTCTACGGATTTTCAGACCAGAAATCAGCAGGCCGTGGTTGCTCTTTTTTTTTTTTGGTGTTGTTCCAGTGTGGGCTGCTGCTCCTTGCTGGGGCCAAAAACCCCCTCGGAAAATCGTGTGACTTGGCGGTCCAAATCCCTCTCACCTCACCAAAGCTTGCTCTCTCTCCTGTTTCAACCCTCAACACCCGCCAGGCACACGCCGGCCACACCACGATTCCTTAGCAACAAGCTGCTTATTTGTGGCTAGTTTAGGGATCCCTATTCTGTGAGTCCTTCCGCGTTGCTCATTTCTGTGTCCCTGAACTAACACCCGTTACACAGCTCAAGAACCCTCGTCGCGAGCCGCCCAATTTTGCGTTTGCAAAGGCAAATGCAAATGGCTCCTAAAACCCGATCTTCCCGCGCCCCTTCCCGCAACACCTCTCGGCCCTCCACTCCTCTAGATACGTCTTTACAACTGCTTTCTTCGTCCGTTTCGGAGGCGACAAGGCCCAGGAAACAACGAAAAACTGCGCATGGTGCGCGTGGCGCTGCAGAGCCGGTTCAGGAGTCCCTCCAAAGTCGAGAGACAAAGACATCTGCAACACACTTAAATCTGCATCCCACAGGCCAAACAACGACACTACCCGGCGTTCAGTTACCTCGCCCACGATGGGACGAGCCTTGGGTTGAGCCTGAGCTACCCCCGCCAACTCCAAGCTATAAATTCGATTCTAAGAAAGGGGAGAAGACATATCATTTAGCTAGTACTACCCCATTAGGAGTGCTCCCATCGATAAGTGTACGTCGACGACTCGGTCTGGTGGCTACTGCGAAATCATTCACACCTGTTTCTGTTCAGAAAGACGGCATTAAATCTGCAAAATCAACGCCTACCTGTGACGAAAGGCCCGGAACTGCCTCAACCTCTGCTGAGGAGCCTGTGCCATCGGAAAGCCCATTTGTGGAGGGTGGGTTTCAAGCCTGTGAGAACGGAGATCAAGTACCAAACTCAACGCGCTCTGGGATGGCAAACAACGACACCGAACCACAGACCGTACCTGTCAACGGTCATCCACATCCACCAACATTACTCGCCACACCGCCCACTTTAAAATACCCCCCAGAGAAGATCTTAGAAGTTGTCGACGCGGCCATCGCTCGTGCGGAGGAACTTAAAGATACAAAAGTTGTCAACGGCCTACGACGGCTCAAAGAGGCAACGAGTAAGGACCAATTTCTATTCTCAGTTTTAGAGGGAGCATTTAGCAAACATGCCGGGCCTCATGAGAGATCACTTTTTCAGACTGTTATGCGAGATGCAGTCAAAAAGGATCGACGCGCAGCTTCCAACCGTGACGCTACTACCATGTCACGTACTCGGTCTACTGCTAGTACCTCTTCCTCACTATCTTCTGCAAAATCTCTCGACGCGGAAACCTTTGCCCCCGCAATGACCTCTGGCCGTGCAGCCAACTCCGCCCCTGCCAAAGGTAAAGGAGGACGAGCTTCGGGATCCCACGCCAAGGGGAAGAGACGGTCGGTTCCGGCCAGGCCTCAATCTATCTTCCCGTGCTTAGAAGGCGCTGATATTCGAAAACGCAAACGATTGGACGATCCAGGGTATTCAGACGAGGCTCTTGCAGCCAAGCGTTTGGCATTGAGAAAGACATTCCACGATTTCACCGTACCGGAGAGCCACGTTAGACCATCGAGAACGCCCGTTGCTTACGAGACAGCCTCCCCCACACCACAACCAGTCCCTTCAAGGGGCAGCAAAAGATCGAGCGAGGTATTCGAGTCGAGTGAAAGTGGTGACGAAGTTGTCCCACCAGTTCAAGAGAGGCCTCCCAAGAGAACACGGAAATCGGTAGCGTACGTTTGTTTCCGCCATGTTTTAGATTCCCCCGTATCATATGTTGCGTGAGGTCAATTCTTAGCTTCCTGTCATAGTGCTAACGTTTTTCCTTTGTATTATGTTTTAATAGACAAGCGGACGAAATCGATAACATAGACTTCTGTCGATTATGTAGCGGGAACGGGCAACTTTTGTGCTGTGATGGATGTATTGACTCGTTCCATTTCGAATGCTTGGCGCCGCCCATGGACCCCAAATCACCACCTGAAGGCCAGTGGTTCTGCCCTACTTGTAGGGTAAAAGGAACATTGGGTCCCTTGATTGAAGCAGTAGAGAGCATGCCTTCGAAAAACTACGAGCTACCATTCGATATCCGGGAATACTTTGCGGGAGCTACAACGGGTGAAGACGGGGTATATAAAGAGGTACCCATTCTTCCGAAAGGCGGTAGTCGCCCTCGAGGAAATCGTACGAGCAGGCCCGAGGACCGTAACGCCTTGTTGAAACTTACGGATGCTAAGGGAAGGCTTATCACATGTATCAGGTGCGGTCTGACGTCCAATGGCCGTCGACCAATCATCCAGTGTGACTACTGTCCGTGCTCGTGGCATTTGGATTGTCTCGACCCACCTCGATCCAACCCACCACTTCAGGTGCCCGGGAGCGAGAACCCGGCCCTTCATTGGAAATGCCCGAACCACATTGATCACGACTTGGCTACTTTGGACAGTCTGAGTGGGGGACGTCTCGCACAGTCTCGTCGCCCTCGCTACCCAAGGTACGTTGACATTGATATCATGCCCAACAACAGCGAGGCGGAGACCTTCAATGAGCAAGAGATGGCCGGGACCGTGTATCGTGTGTCGGAACACGGCTTAGTTCTGGATTTCATCAATCGCGTCAGACGGTATGCTAACTTATCACACCCCATGTTATCCTTTTTGTGTTCGACTTGCTAAATGTTTTTTACTAGCGATCATGCGGAAGCCCAAGCTTTGGAGGCTATGAAGGCTGCCGCGGCTGAAGCCGTCCGTGTTACTGCCACTTCGGTGGCACCCGGGAGTGCCTCGAACGCCCAGGTTGTGGAGGAGGCTGTATCCTCCAACCGTTCCTTCCAGGAAGCCGTAATAGCTCCAGGGACTGAGAACCTCGGAGATAGTACAGAGGCAGAGGCGGATGCCGCTTTGTCTCTCTTGGCCCCGTCTGAGCGCGACGCAGTCATCACCCTTGGGGGGATGGCGGCAGTGGCCCAACCCGCTGAGCTCGCGTATCCTGAGCGGGTAGCACAGCTGCTCGACCAGCTCCTTGCGAACGTTCCGCAGAGCGTTCGCGTGGAAACTGACGATATAATTCTTCTCCGGGCCATTCAAGATTCGGCCAATCAACGCATTCAGGCGTTGACCTCGGGCTCGGCTGCCACCCATTAGTACCCATTCTCCCGGTCGGGTCTTCTTGTACCTTCCTGAGAAGGTTGGAACGTCGGTGCGTGAGCTACGCTTTACCAGCTGGTACTCGTTCTCTCTTCCGGTCCATTGGTGTACGGACAGGTCGTCAGATCTTTGTTTAGAACTGAGGAAGGTTGGGGGAGGTGAGCTAGTTGCTACCGCTAATCAAGCTACTCATTCCCTTTCACTGTACGTTCGCTACGCTGGGTCACGGAAAGATCAGGCTACGGTCCTGAAAACCGAAAAAAATTTAGGAGTTTTTAGCACCGAGTGATATGGTCTAGAGACCCGTATTGTTTACTTCCATGTCTAGATCTTCCACGTCATTTACACTTTTTTCCAGCTGCGAGGCATCACTCCTCGCACAAAAAAGCCGGCGCAGCTCTCTAGTCTTGATTGACCGCACAGGTGCTGTGATTTTCTCGTGCTATATAAAGAATATATCCGGAAATAAACCTTCATGGATCTCGGTGTTTGTACCTCTTTTATTTCTTAATCCGCCGACCCGCGCCTCAATACCTTGTACGAGGGTAGTAAACAACGTTTTTCCAACCCCACCCGCGGCTCCGGCTTTGATGGTGGCTTGCAGTCAAATTTTGATGGTCTTTTTCTTTACCCGTTTTGGCGCGGCGTAAATGAAAAGTCATCTCCGCTGCCCCCTCACTGTCCACTAACTGCGCCTTACGACATCATCTTGTCTGACACGTAAACGGCGCGAACCGATACCCCTAGTCCATGTGCCTTGCGTTACGAAATCCTCGTGCCTTCCACTGCCGTCACCTATTACAGACGAATACTTTTTTTCTCTGTGTGTTATTCCCTTTCCTTCTGATCGCCCGCATGGGCCTATATCATTGTAAATATTGAGCAAGGCTGTTGTCCCTTCTGTGGGACTTTTTTTCTTCTTTATTTCCCAGTTTTTGTTGTCCAAATGCATTGTGCCCGGAGTAGAGAACCCGTTTTTTGGAACAGGAGTTTGCACATGACCTTTCTGTTCATTCTTCTGATATTCTTGTATCTTTTATGGTGAAAATTTTTTCGGTTTCATTCTTTTACAAAAGATAAAGGGGTGTTATAATGTGTTTTCTGGAACGGCCAGGTGTTGAAGGTTCACATTTGCAAATTTGCAAACTGTTTTGATTTTTGATTATTTATTTTATCTCGAGGCACAGTTTTGATATATGTTACTCTGTCTTCTATCCACTCTTCGCTCCCTACCGACATGCCCTTATCTACGAATCAACTATTTGGCTGGGTTGAAATTGGACCTTTTCCTCGATGTTGTTATCACTGTCACATCATACGTGTCTGATTACGGGACAAGTTGCTGGTTTTCTACCTTTATTTTTATTTTTATTATTTTTATATTTTTGATTGGATACCATGGCCCTGCATCACTTTTATGTTACTGCATCATCATCATGTTTGCCACTAGACAGCCTTTTGTGATCGTTTAGTGCTTGTGCAACGTTGTATTGTAGACATCTGGATGGAACTTTGGCTTTTTTCCTTCGACCTTTTTTGTTGACAAATTGACAAATTGACAAAAACATACGTACATAGAGATAGTGCATTTCGTTCGGAGTCTACGTGTAAGATATGAATACTGTCGTGGAAACATCAAGAATAGTGGTAAAAGACGCCGGCGCCCGGTGATTGCTCTGCTCTCAATGAAGGCTGTCTTGGCCAATTTCTTGGCAATCTGATGCCATATTGCAAACACCTGTTTTTCTTTCTATATTTTTTAAACAATAAATAAAGAAGCTCACCGAAAACTAGGAAGGAGAACGAAAAACAAGTCCCCCCTGGGGGCAAAATTTCCACCACCTACACAAGAAGGAGTAACTTTAAGAGGGAAAAAATAAAGAAAGAAAGAAAGAAAAAGAAACGTCAAAAATCCCAATGCCGAGTTAACCGCGAACAAACTCCAACCTGGCCGGAGGTAATTAGGTTAAAGTTATGATAGCGGCGGGTAGAAAAGATATATCATGGTTCGTGTTGAGAGTAAGGGATAAGGGCTGTATGATGAAGCAGGGCTATAATGAACGGAACTGTACAAAATGATATAATGATATAATCCGAGAGAGAGGACAAACCCATAAATAAATATAGAGCACGTTAACGAATTTCTAGCAAAGATGAATAGAGCAGCATTAGCATGGTATAGCAGACATGTAGAAAAAACATTGAAAATTGAAACATAAAAGGGCTACGAAAGCAACAAAGGGGGATAAAAAAGGGAGAAGAAAGGCAAATCAGCAAAAAAATAAAATAAAAATAAAAAATAGCAAGTAGAAAAACCAAGAAACATATGTGCATCTTCAAACTCTGAGCTGCTGAAGAAACAAAATGCCCAAAGGGTTGAGTTGGTGTACGGTTGCTGAACGGAAAAGAACGGAAAGGTGTGGGTATCACCGATATAAAATATCAAGAAAAAAAGAAAAGAGGTCTGATGAGAAAATTAACAATAAGGGGTAATAAATAGGCCAAAGAAAGGCAAAAATGCGGCGAGGAAATATAGAGTATCACCCTAATTTTTGTTTCTTAGTACTTTCTTGTGATCTTGTGATTCTCTTTTCTGTTTAGATAATTGTTTTGATCATTTTGATATAGCTTTTTATCTTTAACACCTAGCCGTATGTTTATTTTGCCTGGATGTTGGCATGTTTGGTTCGCTCTGTCTATTCTTCGCGGGGAAAAAGGGGCATTTCAGCTAAAGTCTCATTGGATTTACAAGAATTTCTTTGGCATGTTGGAGCGACGCCGCTTGTAAACGATGTACGAGGCGGCAAGCGAAAGTTGGAACGCAACCATTAGGAAGATGAAAAATCCCATTCGTGGGGTCGAGGAGCGTATCTCTGCGAGTGGGTGGTGTTGGTTAGTTTGCAATTCCAACAGGATAGGCTGAAAACGAAGCAAGAACCCAAGAACGCAAAAAACGATAAAAATGATTACGGAGGAAGATATGTAAGTACCATGTGAAGTCGACTGGAGATAGTCAATCACTCCCGAGTGCGAAGACTTCAAGGAATCTTGCAGTTTGTTCAACTGCTTCTTGAGTTCTGAATCTTTCATCTCCTTTTGCACCGCCTGGAGCATGTTCTCAATACGTTGCATCCGTTGTTCTATTTGGCCTGCCTGGTCACGACTTGGAGACAATTTTTTCAAGGTATCCTGGTGACGTTCGTCCACTTTGCTGGATAGTGACTGCATTTCACTCAGAAGTCGTTCGGTCATGCCCATTAGCACTTGGAAACGGTTTTGGAGATCGTTCAGTCGGTTATCGACTGGGTTGTTTGCCACATTTGGTTCGCCTTGACGCTTTGGGTTTTCATTTTGTCTATTGCTAGGAATTTGCTGACTATCATAAGGCCTACGTTGATATGGCTGGCGGCCAGGAGATGCTGAATCAGGTACACTCAATGCAAATTTGAAAATTTCGAAAGAATCTGGGTTATCTGCCGACGCGGCTGTGATTCCAAATGTGTTGCCCGTTGGAAGAAATACCTATTAATTGTTAGTTTCATACGGGCGGATTTTGTTATTTAGGTTCCGGGAACTTGCTTTATCTGTTGAAAAGCAGCGCTGCCCATCAACCAGAACCTCAAAGGTTGATCTTGTTTGCTTGATTTGAATAAGTGAGAGGCGTCCGAGATTTCGGTACGAATAGTCACAATGTCCAAATGCTAGGCTGTCAACATTTGCATTGTTATAATTTGTGGTGCCGTCATTTAAAAAGCCACGGACGCTTCCACCCTAAATAAAACGAACGAAAAAAAAGTTAACGAGGCCCTTGTTACTGAGTGAAAGGTGGTACAATAGCAGCCTCTGCACCCCTATCCACTTACCCTTCCACCATGCATATCAATTGTAAGAGCAAATCCATCAAAGGGACCGACAGTGTATATGCTCCCTGTCGAAATCTTGGCCAACCCATCCTTTACATACCACAGCTGGAGGTTTCCACTTCCTCCTTCTTCACCGTTGGACCTGAATTGGAAATCGACACTCCATTCGGAGCCGTCAAACCTTTGTCCAGTTAGTTAATGTCTAGCATGATCCCCACAATTAATAAGCGTATACTTACGGTTGTTCCGCCCATAGAGAACCCCGTTTGTTACCGGTGTGTGGAGGTGTCAAGATGATCCGATCAGACATCTAAATCATTGTCAGAAACATCCCCTACCAAACTCAACGGTTTTTACCTGGGAGTGGAGTTAGAGCAGACCTGCTGAGGAATATGCCCCGTCCCATGCAGCAGCCAGCCGGAAATTGAATTCTTGTCTCGCGATATCCTAAAGTATAGCTGTCAGAAAATAGTTTTTGGTCCCAAACGTGAAACCAGCCCTGGTGCAACATTGACACATACTTCCCATTATGGCCAAAGCTTGCCTTTTCGATAATAGTATCAGCCTGCGCGACTGATACAAAGGCCGAAGCCAAAATCAGGAAATTCGTAATGCTCCATGATCGAACCATGGTAAATGCAGAGGATGGGTATGATATTAGATATGCAGTAAATGGGGATGCTAATAGTCGCAATTCTCCCCAACAACCTTGTTTTTATTGTTTAATCCACCCTTCGCAGCAACAATTCTCAGTTAATAATCCGCAAATAAGTTATAAACTTGTGAGATCTGGAATTTCTGGGACTAAAAGTTCAATGTTGAGCAAGCTCTGCGGGTCAGGATCGAAGCACAATGAGAGTAAATAATATGCTTTTTCTCTCTTGCACAGGCTAAAATCGATGTATGATCGATCTAACTTCAAATCGCTAAACTTAAGCTCTTTTATCGTCTAGTATGTTTCCTTATTGGGCGTGTGTTTTCAGAGGAAGAAATATTCTGTTTGTTCTCTTTCGGCCAGCTTGTCCTTGCTGGATGTTTCTGAAGCAAAGGGGCTGATGTTTGCAATGAACAAAAATCAAACATGCCAAGGTTTTACAGGGGCTTGAGAGGCACGTCATGTGACCTTGGCCGCTGTTGCTCTCAGCCTCTGTCAAACAAAGCAAACATCCAATGGCTAAACATCCATTGCTTGTCCAAATTGCTTTCAGTGCCAGTCAAGGATAGAGACTCTGAAAGTCGGCGGCATGTTAACCCACAGGAGTGACGGAATTGGGCACTAAATTTATATTCTCAGGTCTTTCCGTATTTATTTTGTCAGGAGCAGCTTAACATCATGTCCTATGGCTGACTTTTACCCTTCGTTGGCGCAATGCGCAGTTGTTGCTACCGCGTTCAAGGTCCTCCTTTTCCCCGCATAGTATGTTCAAGTTTGCAAAATGAGCTATTCAATACGAAAAATGAATATTCAAATACAACTCATGAAAAGAGAGTAACTCAAACTAACGGATTTTCCGTGTCCTCTATTTCCTTAGTAAATCAACCGATTTTGAAGTCCACCGTAATTGGCTGGCGATAACCCATTCTCTCCCTGTGGACAAGTGGTACTACGAGGTATGTTAGGACTTGTTGTTTTTGACTTTGTATTTATATATTTACTTTATATTTATATTTATTTATATTTTTTCCTTGTTTATATGTTATTTTATTGCAATCAGATTAAGCGCTTCAATTGGGTTTATTATGAAGCTAACATCTGGGAATCTAGAAAACATCTGAATGGACACTAGACTACCCCCCATTCTTCGGTGGGCTAGAATGGCTGCTTTCACAAGTGGCCGTCCATGTTGATACAGAAATGCTGAAACTGGGTAATCTAAACTATGACTCCTGGCCGACGATTTACTTCCAACGGTTCTCCGTGATTGCGCTGGAGCTCGTTCTTATATTTGCGCTTCATCGGTGTGTTTATCTTCGAAGCCCCTCCCGTGTCATATGAGAATAACAAAAGGCCAAGGGATAGGTGTTAGTTCTAACCGTTTCCAAATTACATGCGCAGATATATCCAATCCGTGCCAACGGGGAGTAAACAACTCGCCCATGCAGCAGCACTCTCCATCCTCCTATCCCCCGGCCTGCTAATCATCGACCACATCCATTTCCAATACAACGGATTTCTCTACGGGATTCTGATCCTTTCTCTTGTACTCGCCCGCAAGCAATCCACCTTGCTCTACAGCGGGATCTCATTTGCCATCCTCCTCTGCCTAAAACATATCTACCTCTATCTTTCGCTGGCATACTTTGTCTACCTTCTCCGCGCCTATTGCCTGAGCCCGAAGTCATCATCCGTCTTCCAGCTCAGATTCGCCAACATTTTCAAACTTGGTGTTAGTGTGATGACCGTTTTTGGCGTCGCTTTTGGACCGTTTGTTTATTGGGGCCAGCTGGGTCAGCTTAAGGCGCGGTTGTTTCCGTTTTCGCGTGGACTATGCCACGCGTACTGGGCGCCGAATGTCTGGGCTATGTACTCGTTCGTTGATCGGGTGCTTATTTTAGGTATGAATATATGTGTATATATATGTGTGTATATATATATTACCCCGACCCCACCTTTTCCTCATACACTATGAAAAGAGCGCCCTTTCATTTTGCATCTAGTCAAGACGCAATAATAGCTAACAAGCTGTCACTCGGCCTGCACATCTTAGTCGCTCCAACTCTCGGCCTAAAAGTCAATTCAACTGCCTTGAGCAGTGTCACGAGGGGCCTGGTAGGAGATACCTCCTTCGCCGTTCTTCCCGAAGTGACAAAAGAGCATACGTTCGTCCTAACCCTTTTCTTCCAATTGGTAAGTAGATATTCCCCCTGCCTTCATATTTCTACTACCTGATCCCCCCATGATTTCCACCCCCCTCCCCCGTAGTCGCTAACCACCCAAACCAAAAACAACCAGCTCTGTCTAGCCAAACTCTGGCTCCAGCCAGATTGGGACACCTTCATCGGTGCCGTAACCCTCTGCGGCTACGCCTCCTTCCTCTTCGGCTGGCACGTTCACGAAAAGGCCATCCTGCTTGTAATAATCCCCTTCAGCCTCCTCGCGCTCAAGGACCGCCGATACTTCAGCGCCTTCCGACCCCTGGCCGTCGCCGGGCACGTATCCCTGTTTCCTTTACTATTCACTGCAGCCGAGTTCCCCGTGAAGATCGTCTATACGGTTTTCTGGCTTGTGCTGTTTATGTTTGCGTTTGAGAAGCTGGCGCCGGTGCCAGTGCGGCCGAGGGTTTTCTTGTTGGATCGGTTTTCGATGTTGTATGATAGTGTGGCTATTCCGTTGATTGTTTATTGTTCGTTTGTGCACGGGCTGGTGTTTGGTGGTGCGGGCGGGAGATATGAGTTTTTGCCGTTGATGTTTACGAGTTCGTATGCGGCGTTGGGGGTTGTGGGGAGTTGGGTGGGGTTTATGGTTGTTTATTTTACTGCGTAGAGGGATGGAGGGCATGGAATGATTTTCCCGGGAGTGCTGTAGGACAGGGTTTGGATAGAAATCGTAATGCTGTATGAGAGGGGGAGTTTGAGAGTAAGAAAGAGAGATACAGGATTTTGACTCGTTTTCTAAGCTTCCCACTCAGTATAGTCGTATGTTGGCACAGTGATTTATTTTCCCATTTATGTTATTTATTTTCTATCTTCTGTTGTTCTTATTTATCCAGCTATCCTTTTAAAGAGCATTTGATAAAAATCCCACCCTTTTTTGTAAACCGTTTAAACAAACCATACACATCCTTTCAAACAGAGACAGTGGTTCAAATCAAATGTTATCAACCTGCATGTGCGAGAGACAACAAAGGGGGAGTTGGTATGTAAATGGGCACTAACATGGAAAAATATAAAACATATAATCTATCATCGTGGCCTAAAAAGAAGAACATGCCCGCACATGGATGGAGCCAGGGGAGGTTGGGAGACGTGGGTTCTGAAGCAGGGGGGAGAGGGGGGGGAAAGGGGGGGGGAGAAGTATTAACCCCCTTTTTCTATTTCTCGTGATATTAAAAAATAATCAGATCAGAAATAGGGACGTACACAGGCCCATGAGAAAGGGCTGCCAATTCTGCATCGAACGAGGGTAGATATGGGTGGGTGTAGGAGGTTGGGGTCGGGCGGGCGTGGAGGTGGTAGGAGAAAGTAAAAGCTGAGGATGGAGCAGGTGGGTTGGGGGGTTTGGAATTTCTTTTCTGTGATCGTGCAGGTAAATGAATGCCCAGCCCGCTGAGACCGGTAACTAATCTATGGTACTGGGTACGCCAGGGAAAAAATTACAAGCAACATCAAACTGGGAAACTCTAACGGCGGGGAGGGTGACAACTGGCAGACATCTTATAAATACTAGTAGTGGTAATAATAATGATGAGAGAAGATAAAGGATAAGAAAAGATATTATACTTATGGATTATTTATGGGATCAGAGTATTGAACAGTTGTGTGTTTTGTTTCTATGTTCCCTCGCAAACGATCGATTTACCATCCATTTCCCGCTTCGGCATATTGACATTACCACCAAACACCCAGGAGTGTGAGAGAGATAACAAACAGATCAGATATACACCTACTAAAGTTCTTCTTCTAGCACAAAAGTTACCAATCTCCCCTCTCTGTTCCGCCACTGCTTGCCATCATGCAGTCCCTTCTCCTCGGTACACCCCCCCCTTGTGCTGTTATGGCCACAGGTCTGTCTGCGTTTTATTGGGGTCCTGGCCAATCCGCAGCCCTGACAGCTTGCCCTTCGCACCACCTGTCGCGGCGGGCGGGGGGAGTCGATTTCCCGCATTGGACACCCCAATAATCCACACCCAACCCGTCCTAGCTGTTCTTTACCCGTAGCCTCTTCTCAATACCTCCTCCCCCCTCCCTCCCCTTCCCTTCCCTTCCCTTCGCTTGTCCCCCTCTCCTTTTCTCTCTCCTCCCCCTTCCCCCTCCCGATATCCCAATTCCATACGGAGTACTCTGCCGACACTCGCGCTCATTTCTTTCCACCACCACCTCTCTCCCTCCCTCCTCCTCTTAATCTCAACTCCACCTTCAACTTTCAACCTTCCCTACTCTCCGTTTCTCCAACCCCATCAGCTCTCCTCTCCATTATTTTATACCGACCTAAGATTCTAGACGCGTTTTCTCCACAGGTATGCGATTCCTCCTCCCCCTTCAACCTCGCCTGCTCAACAGAGAACAAAACTTTCCGGACCCGTTATTTAAACCATTCTTCGCCCCCCATACCCTCTCTCTGGCACTCTGGCACTCTCTCACGAATCTGCCTAGGTATCTAGGCAGATTACCTATAAAATTTTCTTAGCATATATAGATCTATGGAGAAGGAAAAAATAGTTCGCATATTATGTCAAACCTGCTTGGACCCTTTCCGCTGACTTACCACCCTCCCTTCCCTCCTCCACACCCAGGCTTTTCTGAAATCGTTCACCAAGGCGTTCTTTCTCGATCTAGTTGAACTGAATAGGGACCGCTAGGACTAATATCGGGGGGCACCTATTGCGATTTTGCTTTCCTGTTTACGGGTCCGGCTGGCCAAGGATAGCAGGAGTCCTGGGTCGCTATACACCATGGTATGTTAGACTGTACCCGCAACTTTTTGCGACTGATTTTCTTTTCCCGGCAAACTTTTGCTAAATCGTGGCGGAATATGTGTTAACGGAATATATATCTCTTCTCCTTAAAAGGTCTTGTTCAAGCGCAAACCCGTTCAATACCTCCCTCGGCCAACCATTGAAGATGATAGCGAGGAGGTATGTGTTTCCCTGCCCCTCTCTGCGGATATGTCACTATAGCGTGCAGACATCTAATATATATTTTCTTTGCTTTCTTCTTTTCCGGAAATGCAGGTCTGGGTTATTCCGGAAACGAACGAAGTGTTCACTAAGTATCAGCAATTCCTTCATCGGTACGTACATTTTTTCGTCAATCTCTACTGTGGTCTATTATTCGCCCTTTTGATTTTCTCTTTTCTTTTTCGTTTTTACTCTATTTTATGCGCTGCGCAAATTGCTGACATGTGTCGCTATTTAGAATGAACTTCTACAAACAGGTACAATACCCCAAGATCCCCTCCGCTCTTCGAGGCGCATATAGCTCTCCCTGCATACATTCCCCTACCTACTCCCAAAGAGCTTAGACCTTGACCAGCTAGCTCCATATGCTTCAACCAAGGTGGATATGCTAAACGAACCGGTATTTTGGATATATAGAAACGATTCATCTGCGAAATAACAGGCCACTCCTCCCTTACATTTTTTGAGGCTCTGAGAAGTGAAGTGCGTTTACATGCCGATTTTCATTTTTATGACGACTGCGTTTGTGATTTAAAATATTTGTTTGCTAACTGCCCGAATAGACGGATGGCTCGCGCGAGGTGAACAGTGCTTTCCCGGAACCATTGAAGGAACCGGTTTTGCGAAAAGTGCAATTTTCAACTATTTCGCGGATTGACAGCCTTGGTATGCATTTGTGTTTCCCGGCGTTTATGCGAATTGAGTTACGAAACTAATGTTTTAATTGTTCTGAATAGTTGACCAAGTATTCGAAGTATGTCCCTCGCGATTTCCTGTTAAAGCTTCGTATTGCCGCTAATGCGTTTCTTATTTTTTCTGAAGGACTTCAAACAAGATTTCTACCCTGGCGAACGCGTTACTGTCCTTCTCACCAATGGATCGCGCCTGCAGGGCATTGTTCGGGAAAAGGCCCGGTTCCCAGAATTAATCAACGAAGATGGTTCGATAGAACGCCGAGCGTCATCGAGATATTTGGTAAAATTGGTCAACAGACCGAATGAGGAGGCATTGCTGGACGATGAACACCTAGTCCGTGACCGGAAAATTTTCACCAAACAAATGCTGCGCTCCTTCATCAGAAATACGGTCACACGAGAGTCGTGGACCGGTGCACCATGGCTGGTCAAACCCCATATCGCCAAAGAATATAGGATCGATACTGAAATACCGAAACACCTTCAATATGGAAATAAAGTTGGAGGAAAGAAAGCTAATGTGGCTGCGGACAAAGAAGATGACGAAAGCCTCTTCGGGTTTTTCTATTCCAAACAACGATGGCCGAACCTGAAACCTGCTGTCAAAGGACAGAAGTCAAAAGCCACGATGCGGGACTTTGCAAAAGCCAGGGAAGATCAATATTTAGAATATCAGCGGGCGTTGAACGAAAATCCTTCCTTCGCCGTCCCAAGAAATGTCGCTCAGGGCGAAGTCTGGCAAATAGCTGAAGATAGTGCCAACTCGTTTCCCGGTCTGTCCGTCGTCGTCCAGAATGGCCCACCCCCTCCACCCCCTCCTCCCCCCATCAAATACCCGATCGAGGATTTGGATATACCACCATCTCACGAAGATAAACCGCGACCTTCCGTGAAATTCCTAACTGATTATCAACACTCGGAGCATTTGGAACAGTCTTCGCGGGAAGATAGCTTACTGAGCGGCGACATCAAAATGGAATCCGTTGGTCCTCTGCTCGAAACCTGGAACACACTGAATGTATACTGCGAGGTTCTCCAATTGGACTCTTTCACATTCGACGATTTCACCGAGGCTATGCAGTTGTCTTCCCACGATGTCACCTGTGAGCTGTTTGTGGAAATACACTGTGCCGTGTTGAAGACCTTGGTGAACGATGAGAAAGATCAGGATGGCGCTATTCAGATTTCACTACCGGCTCTTCCCGATGAAGAATCTGAGGTAGAGGAAAGTGGCGAAGAAGAGGAAGAAGAAAGCGAAGAGCCAGAGCGAGAACAGACGCCTCCAAGAAGAACTACTAGAAGCAGCTATGCAAAGGCTGAAGCAGAAAATTTGAAACGGCAACTGGAATCACGGAGCCGCTCTGGCACTGCTGAAGTGCAAGTACATCGCGCGGCGGAGATGTTTGGAGAGTATGGGTGGATCGATCGCCTACGCAAACGAGACTTCAAAAGGGGCGGCTGGGAATTGGTCATGGTTGGACTTCTTCATAGAATGTCTTATCGACCGCGACTACAGAAATCGTGCGACGAGATCCTAGCCCATTTGGCACCGCTTGAGCGTGAACCAACTCAAGTCACCGCGCAAGAGCAATATGTAACTCTCGACGTCAATTTACGAGTGAAGGCCCTCCAGATTATCTGTATGCTCCTCCTTGAAACGAAGGCAATCAAGAATTACCTCGAAGAGTGCAGTAACCAAATGACCGAGTTCCGCAAAGAAAAAATTGACTATCAACGGGCTCGGAAAGTATGGTACGTGTTGCATTTAACGATGTTGCCTCTATCTGTTTTCTATTTTCTTAAACAACAACTGACTTTTTTCTAGTCTTGAGGAGATTCGACGGTTGCATGAAGAGCGCAAACAGCTTCAACCTGAAAACCCCCCCTCTCCCGTTCCTGAGTTGGAAGAACTGGCGGACGTGAAAATGTCTGGCTTGGATGACGACTCAGAAGCTGCTGGAGACACTGATGATGAGGACCCACATCCGGGAAGATCGCTTCGTCGCGGAGCGGATAGGGCTGCCGAGCGCAAACGACGGCAAGAAGAGGAGCGGGAGCGGAAGGAACAAGCCGCCAAAGTGCCTAAGGGATCAAAGCAGTATCAGCGCGTACTGAAGAAAATCGACGAAGAAAAGGCCAAAATCAAATCGTACGAGGAACAAATCGCAGTGCTGGACAATGACTTGCGAGAGGCTGATTGTCCTCGAACTCGAGTTTTGGGTAAAGACCGGTTTTGGAACAGATATTATTGGTTTGAGCGGAACGCGATGCCATACGAGGGTCTCCCAACCAGCTCTACTGCTTCGGCAAACTATGCGAATGGACGACTATGGATTCAGGGTCCCGATGATATGGAACGAGAAGGTTTTATTGACTTACCCGATGAGGAAAATGAAAAGTACATCCAGAGGTTCAATATGACAGTCAGACAGCGGAAAGAGCTTGAAGAGGGACCGACAGGTGTCTCCAATGCGCTTGAATGGGGTTACTTCGACGATCCAGAGTCTCTCGATCAGCTCATCCGCTGGCTTGACTCTCGCGGCATCCGTGAGGCCAAACTACGCAAGGAACTGCAGCTGTATCGAGATAGCATCGCCAAGTACATGAGGAATCGGGCGGAGTATATTGGCAACACTGCGGACGGGAAGAAAGGCGCTGAGTCGGACGAAGAAGCAACCGAGACAGCGGCACCGACGCGAATGTCTACCCGGACGAAGTCATCAGGCGATGGGGAACTCTCGGCCCGATACCGCTGCCTGAAATGGAAGAATGGTACCGCGTTGCGGGAGAACGGGCACTTGCATGTGGAACCGGGGCGGCCGACGAAGAAAGCCAAGCGGGCTACGGCTGCGGTTGCGGTTGCCGTGCCAGCTGTGGATGAGACGAAGGAAAAGGAAAAGGAGGGTAAAGTTACGAATCGGCAGGGGAAGCCGCTTACTAGGCAAGGAACGAGGTATCTGTTTTGAGCAGATCCCGTTTTGTTGGTCCCCTGCCACCCCGACGACAATTATGCCGCCCATCCCTTTTGACTGCGGAGGGACGGACATTCGTATGCCCTCGCTAATCCGTGTAGCAGCCCGCCGTTCGGATTCTGGGTCAAGAATCGGCACATCCCTTTCTCCGTCTCTTCACCCTTAATATCTTCTCCCCCCCTTTTCTTTAATTCCTTTTTCCTTCTCTTCTCTTTTTGGAGATTTCATATTTTTACTTCTAAAATTTTTCATCAGCGGTTCTGGCATAGGTTCTTTTTGTTAGCTGGCCGCCTCAATTGCATTTACCAGGCGTTTTCCAACCCTCCCCCCCTATTCGCCCTTTGGTTCGCTTGGTCTTCTATTACTACTATTATCATTCCTCTTGGCATTTATTTGGTTTTGGGTGGAGGGCGGAGGGCTGCCGTCCGGTCGCCGCAAGCTTTTGTGATGGGATTTTTATCTTCTATTTTTCTGTTATTATCTCTTTTCATCATTAGAAAACGTATTGGCGGTGGAAGTGAGAGGGACACACAATTCATGCCTTATTTTACTTGGCCATAACTATTATGTTTGCTTGGGCGACCGAGTTAGATGGGGCCTCTATCCTTTGATTTCAAGGAGGGGGCTTTAAGTTCCTTTACCTGATATATAGCAATGCATGTAATCTGTACGTATAACATTATACTTACTATGACTCCATTTTACTTTTCATGTTTGATATCATCATTAATCTGTCTGCCGTCCCGTTCTCCCACGGCTGAACAGGGGAAGAGATCACGTGCCATTCGCCCGGCGGCGAATTTTCGGCAATTCCTCTCCGCCAGCCAAGGTTTGGGTAAGAATACTTCGTAATACGTTACGCCGTTGGTTTGGCTCGGTGATATCTCACGTGGCACTTTACTGAAAATAGCCTAGCGTACCGATGCCAGCCGATGACCAACCCACGTGACCCATGAATAGGGCCCGTTTTCCCCGTATCTTTCGTTTTGGCCGATACATCAACTGTGGAAGTTTTTCCCACTTTGCTCTGTCTTGTCCGTCCCCGCCGCAGCCAAACGTTGATGTCACAAAAACTCCGCGCTGCTCCCCGCATGATGCATTGATTTCTAACAGTGGGTTGGAGTTTCTTTTCTATTTTCTATTTAAACAAAAAGTAAAAAGTTAGATAAAGCCAACCCAATATCACAAATATTTTTACATACCTCCAGGCTTGTGACTTTTCCCGACAGCAGCAGACACGGAAGAAATGCCCACCTACCTATTTCACCACAAGACGACGAGCGCTCGTTTTTCTGTGCTTTAGTCCGCCCAGAAGAAGCGATAACCTGGTAGTGTAGGTTATTATTACAAAAAGGACCGGATCGTAAAAATAAACTATTCGTGCCTTTGTGCGCTTTTGATTGGGATTCTGTTCTCTGTTCTGTTGGAATCACGGAGGTTACCCGAGGTTCGGGAAATTTGACTGGAAGGAATTCAAAACGACCAGGACCAACGACCAAACATCTTCTCAAGACCAGACGCGGACGCAACAATCGCATATTATTATATATCTCTCTCTCACATACCTATACCCATACGCATGCGCATTCGCAAACCTAGAAGCACACCGTTTCTTCTCCTTCCTCCTCCCCCTCCTTCATATTTCATAAACGACAACCGCCAGGGAAGAACGACAGCAAAGGCACGGAACTAATAGCGCCGACATATCTAACCCGCCGCCGCACGGTGCTGGTAGAGGGACCGCCACCGGTGCGGAGTCCGGATATACCGCATGGACGTGAGGATGGAAATGCTGAAGATGAAGGAAAATGCCTCGAGCGTACAGCCTGCGAGCGTTTGCCCTACCGACCATGAGAATATAGAGCTGTTGGATATAGCCGGGAGGAGTAAGATAGGTGCTGCTGGAGTTGGGGCTGCGGATGCAGATGCAGATGCGAAAGCGAAAGCGAAAGCGAAAGGGGGTGTTAAGGCGGCGGATACAAGGAGTTTGGATTACGTTCTTCGAAGCGGGTTGGCGGGGGGTCTCGCAGGGTGTGCGGTATGTATTTTTTATTTATATTTTTTCTACTTTCTACTTTCTCTATATGTTGCGTGCGGGGAGTAAAATTTCGAGATTTTCATTTTTCATTTTTAAGTATCAGTCCAAACTAATCGCTATGTGGGAGAAACGCACAGGCGAAAACACTTGTTGGGCCCTTGGACCGCGTTAAGATCCTCTTCCAAACCTCCAACCCCCAATTCGCCAAATACTCCACCGGCTGGTTCGGTGTCGTGCGCGCTATGCAGGACATAAACAGACACGAGGGTGTGCGGGGACTTTTCAAGGGCCACTCTGCAACGCTACTCCGCATTTTCCCTTACGCCGCCATCAAATTCCTGGCCTACGAGCAGATACGTGCCGTTGTGATTTCGTCACGAGAAAAGGAGACACCGTTCCGCAGACTGATTAGCGGTAGTGCGGCTGGTTTGACATCTGTGTTTTTCACGTATCCGCTGGAGGTTATGCGGGTGCGCTTGGCGTTTGAGACGAAGCATAATGTACGCTCGTCGCTAAGGAGGATTTGCTGGCAGATTTATAATGAGAATAAACCTGGGACGGTATCTGCGGCGACTACTACTACTACCACTACTGCTGCTGCTGCCACACCATCTACATCGTCATCCTCCTCCTCGTCATCGAAACCCATCACATCTTCCGCCTCTGTTCTCCCCTCCAATAAACCCCTCTCCGCCCCGCGCTACGGCCTCTCAAACTTCTACCGCGGCTTCTCCCCAACCCTGCTCGGTATGCTCCCTTACGCCGGCGTCTCCTTCCTAACCCACGACACCGTCGGTGACTGGCTCCGCCACCCTACCCTAGCACCCTACACTACAATTCCACATTCAGAAAAACCTCCGGCCTCCTCCCCATCCTCATCACACGCACCACCACCGTACAAACGCGTCCAACTGACCGCACCCGCCGAGTTATTGTCTGGCGCGGTGGCGGGCCTCGTGTCACAGACGAGCTCGTACCCGCTGGAAGTCATACGGCGACGCATGCAGGTTGCCGGTGCGGTGGGGGATGGGCATCAGATGGGGATTGCAGAGACGGGGAGGAGGATTTTTGCAGAAAAGGGGTTTAGGGGATTTTGGGTTGGGTTGACGATTGGGTATATGAAGGTGGTGCCTATGGTGGCAGTGAGTTTTTTTGTGTATGAGAGGTCGAAATGGTGGTTGGGGATTTAACTAAAGAGGGGTTTTTTTTAACGATATGTATTGTTATTGGCTGGTTAGGAAGAAGAAGACGTGGGCTCGATGGGAGGATATTGTATGTTCGCTCCGTTTTGCCTCTTGTTTTTGCATTGAGCGAGATATATACTACTTTCTCCCCCTCCCTCTCCCTCACCCTTTTTGTTTGGTTGTTGGGGAGGCTGCTTTTCTTGCATTGCATGCCAATATCATTGTTTTGTTCTTATATATATGTGTTTTCTGTCCACATATTGGGACACTTATGTCTCGTTTTTGGATGTAGGTAGCGAGATATTTCCTGTGGCATCGGTTTCGTCGTGTCAATGCCCACCTGGGCCAGCTTTCCCCTTTCCCGTTCCTCTTCTTCTCTTTTTTTTTTTTGGGCTTGTTTTTTTGTGCCTCTCCTATTTACCCTATTTCCCGGGTAAGGATGATGGATGGCTTCTCTTGCCATTTTTCCCCCCTGCACATAGATATCATAGATTATAGTGAAATATACTGAGCGAAGGTTTACCCGTGTGCAAACAGTGTGTATTCTTAAGATGAAATATAATAATAGAATTACATGAGGTACTATTGCGGTGACATATTAAAATGCAGTTATACGAGGAGAAAAATTGTTGATACATGGGACCTATCTCCCACATAAATTTGATATCTATCAAAATCCATCCCACACTACCAACTGCAAACAAAATTGATCCCAAATTTCAAACAAGCACCTTCCTTAGTCCCTCTGGACCACCCAACACCCTACGGCCAGTAACCGCACACCGCCCCTTCCCACTTTCCCACTTCCCAACCCGGCTAATCTTGCTACCCATATCATTCCCCTTTCCCTTCTCCTCGTCCGTGCCACGCTCCCCTCCCACCGTCGCTTTTGCCGTATCTTCTTCTCCGTCGTCATTCCTAACATCTTCCCACTCCGAACCCTCACCATTCATAAAGCCAATCTGCCGCTCATGCTCCCCATTTACCCAGCGGAAAATGCAGCTGTAGCAGAAAATGTAACCAGTCTGGCAGGCTGTAGGGTTATTGAGAGGATTGAGGCATATGGGGCAGGGAGATTGAGTGGCGGCGGCAGCAGGATCGGAAAGTGCGGCAGTCGGGTCGACAGCTGGTAATGGTACGGTGAAGATGGGGAGGTAGGATGTGGAGGAGATGGGAGGATTAGGGCGTTTGGGAGCATATGTCTGTGGCGTTGAAGGCTTTTCGGACGATTGATCAGAAGCTGATGCCTTTTGTGGCTTCGCAGCTATTCCGGATGCCGTCGCTGCCGTAGGCGGTATCATTCCCGACACGACTGGGGCAGGTAAATCGAGTGCCTCTGTTGCTTTGCGAGCGAGTTGGCGCGAGAAATCACTCGCGTGCCACCACTCCAGAAACTTCAAGGCGAATATGGAAGTCGGGAGGAAGATCTTTAACGATCCAAGTAAATGCGGATATATATTCTGCGGGCTGAGGAAGCTCAGCGCACCGCCGGGGCGGGTGTTGGGAGTATTAAGTTTCGCCTTCGGAGGCTGCGTAGCTAGCTCTATCGCTGCGTGATCAGCAGGGCCCAGCCGTCGTATCCTAGTGCCTATTAACCATAGGAATGGCGAGGAGTACTTTGTGTTATCGAACAGGTAGGCCAGGTTGAAGGCTAAAATGGCAAAGTAGTACGCTGCGTTCAGCGACGGGTAGACGTTCCGCAGGAACCATTTGTAGTAGTGCATGAGGCGCTGGCGCGCGGTGGGGCTGGGCGGGAGGTCGTCTGCCGGGTTATACCGTGGCCCTCCTCCACTGGAAGCCAAAGCAGCATGCGGAGCGGCGTGGATATCGTATCCTTCGTCGAGTTTCCGTTTCAAGTAGGGTATCCCGACCATCACCGCCAGGTTCTTCCATACATCTGATGAGCGGAGCTTTAGCGTTTCGCGGACCGGGGATGCCGCGCCGAGCTGGGCGCGTGGGATTTCACCATTTTTGGTCGCGAGGACGCGTTCACGTTTTAGGGAATAGAAGTTCTCTGTGAAGGAGCCGCCGAAGGTGCGGAGGTAGTAGCGTTCTACGAGGAGGGAGAGGAGGGCGTAGAGTTCGTCATAGGAATTGAGCACGCGGAGGAGGTAGCGGGGGTGTCGGTGGGTGGCGACGGCGAGGATGTAGCGGAGAGAGGGTGGAAGCAGCGCAGAAAGCTGTTGCTCGGAGAGAATTTCTGGTGATTGGTTAGCATGGAATTGCATGAATGAGAGCAGGTGAAGGCGTGGAATTGTTGATTTCTGATATGTTAATGTTTGTGATTGCGGAGGTTAGCATACCGAACAGCGAGGGTTTGAAATCGTCAAAGTCGTTTTGTAGGGTGGACATATATTCCATGCTGGCAGATTGATGTCCTCAATTGTCTCAGTACTGGAGGGAGAATAGAGACGACTCAACTCAAGACTGATCATGGCGAAGCTTGCTGATATCATGGGAGTTGGGCTCCAGCACAGCTGGATCGCGAACAGCCGAGGTAAGTTGAGAAGTTATGTGCTAGGAAGATATGGATGCTGACTCATCTGTCAGCTTTGACCGTACTGTATGGATAAATTTACAACTTTGAATTTCGTTCTTCGATTATAATACTCTATGCTATTATACATATACATGGGCTTCTCATCATGCTGTACAGGGAAATCAATAGGGGTATATATATACATGGCTAGTTTACTGAAAGATTACCGAGATATTGCGCTGTGGGGTCCTGCACCCTCATCATGTCCTGCCTCATTTTGAAGCAAAATCTGGCACTGGCGCCATACTTTGACCAACGGACCGGGTTCGTTTCGCCCAACTCTTGCAAGTATATCTGGACATGCCACAGTAATGCATCTCGCAATAGTTTCTGCGAACTCGCCATCCATATGCACTGGGGGGTTTTCTTGTTCCATCATTTGGATACAGTTAAGAAGGTTCGTCGTCCAACGCTGCCAGCCGTCTGACTCTGCATGGAGTTGGAAAATAAATAAATAAAACGATTTATCTCGAGATGCCCCAGCCAGTGCCACTTCTTGCCATGTATTCCAGAATTTCAAATACTCTCCCTGGTTGAAGAATACTCGAAGTATGATCATATACTGGTTTGAAGTGAGCGTAGCTCTGGTGGCCTTTATGACCCTAGCGAGGCGTGATTGGATCCGTTTCACTGACTCGTATGTGTCAAGGGGAACCGGAATACGGTTGCCGATGGGGGTGGAACTGGGAAGATCCTCCCGGCTTACTGGGTAAACCTGGGCCCGAAAGGAGGCGCCGACAAAGAGCTTGATAATGATGGTTGCATCGAGGAGGTTGACACCTCTGAGTCCTACATGGTCTATGATTTGTAATGCTAGTTGCATATCCGCGCTAGGAAGAAGTAGTCTGGGAGGATCCGAGCTCAGGTCCGGTTTGAATGAGAGCAAGGCATCCAAAATCTGTAGGAACTGAGGACGCGTTACAATGTAATTGGAGAGAATATGCTCTTGAAATGCCTCGAAGAGGTCGGTTTTGCTATAACCGGGGTGATGAAGTACAATTGCAGTGCACATGAGTTTGATTCTTTGGGAAGAGGCTAGATCGGAAGGGGCCTTTGCGAGTTCTTGGTAAAATTGTTGTAAAAAGGTCGTCGAAGTTTTGTCGTGTACGCCTTGTCCTAGGTCACGGATCGCTTCAACGGGTGAAATATTTCTGTGCCAACGGGAAAGGGCAGTTAGAGACGTTGAGTCAAATTTTTTTTTCTTTCCCGGGGGTTTGGGGTCTTCCTCGCGGCTCGTTCGGACGAAATCCCCCGTGGTCGACTTGGGATCTTGATGCTGACGCGAGCTAGTAGATATACCCCTTCGTTGCTCAAAGGTGACTGAAATTTGAGGCGCATGGCTGCTAAGTCGATGGCTAGAGTCAGCTTGGGCAACAATTGAAGGTTCATGTATAAGATCTGCCTCTTTTGGAGGTTCTTCCGCCTGAGGTCGCGGAAGACCTTCATTCTCCAAAGAGTTTCGTTCGAGAGTTCGGCTCCAGAGACCTTCTAGGTCAATTTCTTCTCTTTTCTCTTCTGTCATCATTTGCACAACTATCCGAGTCCCCTCGACAACTGTACCGAAGCCAACAAAACCAACTTTCTCAGACCCCTCCTCAGGCTTACAAAACTGACCGCCTTCAACGGTTCCCACATCAACACAAATCCAGCCTGTTGTAATGCCATCGTCAGGTTGCGTAAGGGTTGACTTGGCGCTCTTGGCCAGCTTGGCTCGACGAGCTTTTCTTCGGAGTTTGATCTTTAGCTCATTCCTGCCTAGCAGACCATCGGCATTGGGCCGTAACTTATACGTAGTACGGAGCCATCGACATAGCCTATCCGCTGACACATTGAGATGTTTCACGCCTCGAGCGCTGCCGAAAATCATAATGAGATTTGCACCGAGAGCAGGAGGTGGGTCAAGTTGGCGAAGATCCAGGAGACTGAGATTGTCAAGGCCAATGTCGACAGATATGTGCTCAAGAAGATCTTTTAAGATTGGAGGTGGGTTCTCCGGAAGAGCAGGTAGCGGTTGTTGCTTTCTCAAGGGATGTGGCGCACTGTCTTCCACTTCTTCTTGAAGGTACCAGGGAATATGTTCCTCGGGCTCTTCTGAATGTTTGGAAATCTCTTCGCTGGTATCCTTTTCAAGGATTGGATGGGCAGCCGGTTCAGTATTGTCCGAGGGTTGGCTCAAGAATAGCTTCGCATGCTGGGATGAAAAATTTCGCGATAACTGCGGAGGACGGGTGTGAACTGTTGAAACCGAACCGAGTGCTAGAGGAGTGATTGTAACGCCAGACATGGAGACAAATGATCGAATAACACTATTTCGGCAAGCATGGCATTTAATGCCCCTCAGTAGAGCTCGACTCATTGTAACAACGACGCCTGCAAACGAATTGGGTTGATACTTGCAGACATTACTTGTCGGTTCTCCAGAGCAAAGGAGCAAGAAAAAAACAAGATGCCGGTAGAATGTATATCCGAAAATTGGCGGTTAGTTACATTACTAATCCACTTTATCGTCGTCAGAGGGGCAAATATATTTGATAATTTTGCGATGGCATTCGTTCTACTTTACAACCCTCCCTCCAAAACCAAAAACATATCAATTTTTTCCTTTTATACTGTCGCCATGTCGATGGATTTGGATTCTCCTATGCCGATGCAGCAGGTTGCATACCAACCCCAGCAACAAACAGCAACGTGAGTGGGACTCAACTGTTCCTCTGACTTTGTTTAATCCAGCAGCGAATATCTAACTATAATCTAGAATTCTTTGTTGTAACTGTGGTGCCCCGATTGATGGAACAACTTCTGCAGGCGCCCTATGCGAAGACTGTGTTAAACTTACAGTTGACATATCACAAGGAATACAGCGAGAAGCCACACTACATTGTTGTAAGGACTGCGAACGTTGGTTACAGCCGCCAGCTCAGTGGATAAGTGCCGCCCTTGAGTCGAGAGAATTACTTGCACTATGCCTCCGAAAACTGCGTGGATTGGGCAAGGTTCGGATTATCGATGCCGGATTCATATGGACAGAACCTCATTCGAAACGAATCAAGGTCAAAATTACAGTTCAGCAGGAGGCATTCGAAGGGACCATTCTGCAGCAAACTTTTGAAGTAGAATATGTGGTGGCGTCTCAACAATGCTCAGAATGCGCCAAATCATACACCCCCAACACTTGGAGAGCGTCTGTGCAAATCAGGCAAAAAGTGCCTCATAAACGAACTTTCTTGTACCTCGAGCAGTTGATTCTGAAACACAACGCCCACAAAGATACGATCAACATCAAGGAAGCCAAAGATGGTCTGGACTTCTTTTTCTCACAACGAAATCACGCAGAGAAGTTGGTAGATTTCTTGTCGTCTGTTGCTCCAACACGGGTCAAGAAATCGCAAGAGCTTATTTCCATGGATGTTCATACGTCGACCAAATCATATAAAATCTCCTATTCCGTATACCTGATACCTATTTGCAAAGACGATCTCATTGCTCTTCCAATATCGCTGGCCAAATCCTTAGGTAACATCCACCCTCTTACTCTATGTTATCGTGTCGGAACTTCGATCGGTTTGCTAGATCCATCTACCCTTCAAACGGCCGACATCCCATCCCCAATATATTGGAGAACTCCGTTCAAAAACCTGGCAGATGTCCAAGAGCTTGTTGAATTCATTGTTATGGATATCGAACCTGCTGGTCGATCAGTGGGCCACTTCCACCTGGCTGAAGTTACGGTGGCGCGGGCGTCTGACCTCGGAGTGAACGACACGACTTATTTCACGAGAACACACCTTGGTGGTGTCCTTCATGTGGGGGATTCGGTGAAGGGTTATCTTTTGTCAGGGTCAAATTTCAACGATTCGAACTATGAAGCCCTGGAACAGAGCGGGACGTATAGTTCTACTCTACCTGATGTTGTCCTTGTGAAGAAGCACTATCCTAGGAAGAAGAAACCCAAGCGAAACTGGCGCTTGAAGCGTATCAACCGCGAGATAGAGGAGCCTGTTTCTTCATCACGGAAGCAAGAGAAAGACCGTACTGAGGAAGACTTTGAAATGTTCCTGCGGGATGTGGAGGAAGACCCGGAGTTGAGAAGCACATTTGCGCTTTACAAAGCCAACGCGGCTAAATCTAAAGCTGAGCGTATGGAGGGAGTTGAAAAGGACGCTATGAGTGTTGTGGAGGAAGTTGATGAGGAGGCTGACGGTGATGATGAGGATGAAGATGAAGATGGAATTCCCAAGATTAGCATGGATGAGCTTCTTGACGATTTTGAGGAGTTGAACGTGACAGATTAAAGCAGGGTCTCGTTTTCACTATTGTCACAACTAATATTTGCATTTTATGGTGGCATTGGCGTTATTGAGATGATAGACATGACCCTACAAAAAAAAAAGAGAGAGATTTTAAATCGGCCTGGACCTGTGATGCTACTTTTATTTGAGTATATAGGTTATGCAATAATGACAGAAGTTCATTGCTTTGGGAACATATTGTACCATCCATTTAACAAAGAATCTTGTCTGTAACATCTACAAAGACTAGAGAAAATCTTCCACACAGTAGCATATCGCCGCCCACAAAGCCAGCGCGCACCCTCCCCGCGTCGCCACCAATATTCTCCATCCCTCCCCTTCACTAGTCACTTCTTGTTCTGCCAGGAGGTGCCGATGAGAGACGCTGGCTCAAGGTGTACATGTAGATACAGAAAACTTCCTCCTCTTCGTTCCTCGTCTAGTTGCGGTCCCCGATGAAGCATTTCGTTTTTTCTTGCGCTTCGGTGCATTTTTTTTCTTTCCTTCTCCTTTTTGCTGTAAAAGTTGCCATAATGGAGAACCATATCCATGAGGAAAAGCAACATGATTATGTTCATTCGTACATCTGGACGTACTATTCCCGGTGTATATTGCAATAAGTCCACATATTAAGCCATCACAGAACAACAATAAAAGGAGGAAATATTAAAATTCATGCCTCAAAAAGTGTCCCTGTAATGATTCTCTAGGTAATCGATATCCATAAGAAATAGAAAAAGAAGAAAATAGTAGTATAGCCAACAAACACAACATTTCGTTATTACTACTCTTCGCCAAAAAGGGAAAAAAAAGGAAAGAAAGAAAGAAAGAAAGAAAGAAAGAGAAACCAAACAAAAACATACCCCCTTTACTGCCCAACCTTATAGGGCTTCGCATCCTTCCCAAAAATGAGATGCGGTTTTCTCTCCGCAAGATCAAGGATGGTCTGGGCGAAGACGCTGTTCGCCCACGCGAACCAACTGCGCGTGTAATCGGTGAGATTGTTTACGTCGACGGTTTCGTGGATCAGGCCAAGAAGACTGGCGTTGCGGACCATGTTGATGGATTCGGTGATTTCCTCATCGTCGTCGGATGTGCGGGCGCGGACAAGGGCGGACATGGGCCAGGCGTTTTTGACACCGACTGGAAGAGGGGTTAGTTTATTAGTTACAGCTTCTATTCCAAAACGAACGAAAAAAAAAAAAAAAAATCAAAGAAAAAAAAAAGAAAAGAAAAGAAAAAAGAGCTTTACACTTACTATGGGGGCCACCGATGCCGTGGAATGCGGAGCCGGTTAGATAGTACGGATTTCCGTCCTTGGACAGGATCATCTTGCGCGTGTTCTCGTAGATTGGATCGTTCTTGTCGACGAAGCCGAGGAGAGGCAACGAGAGGAGGGACGGCAGGTTGGCATCGTCCATCAGTATGCGGGAACCATACCCGTCCACTTCGAAAGCGTACACGTCTCCAAATTTCTTGTGAGACACAACGCCATGCTTGCGGATGCCTTCTTCGATAATGTTTGCTCTAGTAAGTAGGGCCTTGACGAGGCGATGGGGGCCACCGGCGGCTTTGACAGTATCGGCTGTCCGCTTCAGTTCCACGGCCATCTGTGCGTTGGAGGGGATCAAGTAGCCGAAGGTGGTGGCGTCGTCGCTTGGGCGGAAGGCGCTGCGGACGAGGCCTGTTCCGTTGTTCAAGGGATTGCCGATGCCGCCCAGGTTCAATGTTTCGGTACCTACTTCAGTCATGCGAATGAATGTATATTCATTGCGGACATATTGGCTATCCTCATTGAAGGTGGGTTCAGATTGTTCCTGGATAACGCGTAGCACCGTGTCCACGGCGCTGTACCATCTATCTGAGATAAAGTCCACGGACTTAGTTTCGGCATAAAACTTATTTCCTAAGGCTAGGAAATTGGCTAAGGAATCGAGTTCGTATTTGCATTCGAAAACAACAGACTTTTCGTAGGCTGGGTGGACGGTGTCTTTCTGGGTTGGGGGAACGGGCTTGAGGCCGCTCGGAGGGGGCGGCTGGAAAGCATTGCAGTAGGGAGACTGGAGGACGAATTCAACTTGAGTATTGATAGCGCCCAGGATAAGGGACTTGATTTTAGGATCCTTCGTCGCAAGCGCTTGATACTGCGTGAGTTGGTTCGTCGAGTCACGCAGCCACTCTGCGTTGATATCACCGGTCACGATGAAGGAATGCGGCCCTTGCCAGTTTTCACCTTGCGGATATTGTCTGGATGTCTTTGATCGTGGTTCAATCCCAGTCACATGCCATCGAACGGTAGTATCTACGGTGTTTGGGAATGCGTTCCGGAAGAGTTGGGCAAGGTCCTTGTCAACCATGCGAGAGGTCACGTCCTCAATGACCTGTTCAACGAGCGGCGACGAGAAAGTCCGGCAAGCCTCGACAGGTCGTTGGAAGGGGAGCTTTAGAGGTCCTTCAGAGTACGGCCCACTGTATTTTTCCAAAAAAAGAAAATGCGAAAAGAAAAGAAAATCGTCAGCTTGGCACATACCCAGGCATGTATATATTGTTTCCGGGCGCTGGAGGCATAAATTGAGGAGGAAACGAAGACTAAGCACAAGAGCACTCACTGTTTAACCATAGAGTATTTGAGGTAGTCAGGACAAGCTTGAGCCAGCGACGCAGGATCATCTTTGGGATTGGGGGAAGCCACCGCACAGTTGCAATGCTGGCATGCAAGCGCAGCAAGCACCGCAGCTGACTGGGGGAGAACCTTCATGAGTGCGCAAGATGAGAAGCTGATCAGAGGTACTCCGTACTAGTACTGCTATTGTGAAAACTTTCATGAGCTGGGTATTCTTGTTACGTGTGAGGATTAGCAGGATATTAAATAGCAGTTACTAACCTTACCCCTCTCAGGGTTTGTCTCGATAATCTGTACTCCATTAGTAGTTAAACTAAAGTTTTGGTGTTAGGTTAGCTAACTTTCTCCTGTTCCCTGTAAGCTCCCCTGTCAGCCCCCGCAGTGCCCAGGAGCCTGGTCTCCGCCCACTTGCTTAGCGTTGCTGATCACTCGGTTGGGGCTGGAGCTTAACTACTCCATATCCATGCTCCATAGTACTAGTCTTTACGGTTTTACTGCGTAGTAAAGACTCTCGAGACACCGAGAGCGAAAAATGCGGGTTTGATTTATCCGGCTTTTTCTCAGTGATATACTCCGTATAACAAATGATTCTATCCCCTAGCCAAGACTATAGGCAACTGTAATCGTGCTACCTTTGCGGACTACACTGCAAACGATATTACCATATACGCTCATGCCCACACCAACTCACACACTGCTAGATAAAAAACATATGCAATAGAGCTAGTTCCGTTGTCCGGTGTGGCCACCGGGCCAGGTATCCTTGCTCAAAGTCCACAACTCACTCAACAGGCCAAGCGCAGCTAGACACTGTAGTCCTTGTCTTAAATCACCAGCTACGATTCTAAGTCTTAGCTGAGAAAAGAGGCTCTACTTTGCACTATTCTCATGAGATTATTATCACATACGAGGTTGCAAAAAAAGAAACAAAGGAAGGAGAGGGAAGATGAACATGAAAATGAAGATGAAGATGAAGATGAAGAAGAAGAAAAAAAGAAGAGGAGAGAGAAGAGGGGGGGGGGGGGGGGGGGGTTTATAGGATTTGAATGCGGCTCTTAATTCCTAACTTGGGAGTGAATGATGCTTTCTACAACTGGAATATGTGTTGAGGAGAGATAGAGACAGTTGGAGATAACTTAGCCATTTTCCCACCAACTACCCTTACGCTCCCAAGGCTTTTTCTTGCCCGACATCACTCCATGACGTTATCAGGTACTCCCATGCTGTAGTTGATGCAGCTCGGGCCCCTGAATCCCTGCTGATCCGGAGCCTGAACCACGCCAGCAAGAACACCGGTTCCGGCCCGAAATTAATAATAGAAATAGTACTGCGAAGCCCAGCAGCTCGGCAACGGTTTTACCGCAGAATACCGGGGAACGCAGCTCCGTGACCAGAAGAAGACGGACGTTACCTCCGAGAGTTGGCGATTTTTGCTCCAAAATTTTTTTTTTTTTTTTTTTTTTTTTTTTTTTCATGGATTGTTGACGATCGGTTTGCGGAGAAAATTTCCAATTAGTGCTACCGATTGTATTATTAAATGCCTCTTTCAATATGCCATTGCAGCAAGCACATCAGGGATCAGAGTGCAAGGTGGCTATTGGGTTCATTTATTTAACTTATTTATTTTTAATGAGGCTGTAGACCGTACCCACGCATGGTTCATAAATACTGGATGTTTTGCATGCCGATCGGATGATGACGACATAATTATTTATTTGGCCCTCGGGTTGTGTCATTTCTTGTTTATCCTAGCTATTACTTTAGGCTCCCCATTTTCTTTTAAGCATGCGCAATGAGAGAAAATGAAGGCTGAACAAACGAACAAAGAATGAAATATTATATCAAGAAGAACCGAGCGCAGAATACGCCATCGTAGTGGTTCACGGCAATTCAAAAATAGGATCGGCTGTTTATCATCTGTGGTTGCATTCTTGACTTTGGAACTAGCCCCGCTGGATGGAGAAAGTATATAACACTTATTTCTTGCCAAAGAACGACATAATGCTACCCTGGCCCGTCTTTTGGCTCCCCTTACTGCTAGCAGCCTTTGCGTTAGCCGGTTTTCGCTTCACCGGCGGTGGCGATTCATCCTCAGAGAATGATTCCCAAACCGGTTCCTCTTTTGTGACTGTACAAGTTTTCGGGACAAAATCAGGGATTGTGAGCTGTTTGCTATACACAAGTATATATATTTTTTTTAGATGAAAAGAAGAGTGATGATCATACCTAGATATCCTTCGGCGTCCTTTATTGTTTTCTTTTTCATTACTTGCCGTCTCCCTCTCCTTCGGCCCTTCGGAGCGCTTGCTGCCTCTTCGGGTTCGGGATCCGCTGCCCCTTCGGACTGTGACGGTTCGGCAGGTTCTGACTCTTCCGTGGGTGGTAGTTCTGGCGCATCTTCCATTTCCTCATCTGTTATCGTTTTTCTCACAGTAAGTACACGCCAATGAGTGATTGTTAACATAACCCTATTCTTTTGTCCATGGGAAATTTATACCTTCCATCATTTTCCGAAGCTTCTCTTCTCTCTCCTTTTTTGACTCCCGCTTTAAGTTGCTGCTTTTCGTCCCTGTGTCAAGGAATAGGTTTTCTCGTTCTTCTTCCGACGCATCATCCAGAACAACTAGCATATTTGTGAGTAAAGAAAGATCAAAATAATAATAATAATAATAATAATAATAATAATAATAATAATAATAATAATAATAATAATAGACATATTTGACATACCATCCTCAACCCCGCTGGGTTCAGCCTACTCATACGAATCAGCACTTATTTACTACAAAACAATGATGGTTGACGTCCTGGACATACCGATTCCACTTCAGGACCGCTGAATCTTTCAGGGGTTTCCCTCTTGACTTTGGGCTTCGATTTGGCAAATGCTTTGAATATACTCGAGCTGTCCCGTTTCAACGAACTGGCTTTATCAGTCGTTCCCCCTTGACTGTGACCACCGCTGGAAGTCTTGGGAATTTCATCTGCCTTCGACAGCTTCGGTTTCTTGACGGTTTCAACAGGGACAGGTGGCCGGGAAGCTGGTGGAAGTCCCGATCGCCGCTTAGAATTTTCGTACTTCAGTTAGTATGGTCGACAAATTAGGCTAGAACAGTTGAATATGGAGTCCCTACCTTGACATTTTTATTGAGGGTCATCCCGTACAGTCTACCGTATTCGAGAGGGTCCTCTGGCTGGGGTGATAGCATATCATGTCCAATATCGCTTAGAACATTTAAGTCTTGCAGGCGCGTAGGTTCGACACTATGAATAAAAATCGAAAATATTGTTTGATACAGGCTCTTGGCTTCTGTGTCTAGTTTATTAGTGTTTTATCCGCGCGAGTTAAAGGAGAAATTGGAGTAATATTTTTGAGCATACCAGATAGGTCTTCCTCGCGCACTAGGGTGATTGCGGTCATTGGGATATCATCGTTCTCGGCATCATCTTCCTGTTGCCCCACCTGGCTACTCAAGAAGGGGCTGCTTTGCATAATTTCATCATCGCCATCTTTTATGTGACCGTTTAGCACATGCCGTTTAACAGGCGCCTGAGTGCCTGTGATGAGGTAAGTTGCATTGACACTTTGCGGCTTTTTGGAGTTTTCAACACGGTGAAACTCATAGAGCATGCTTCAAAGACCGATCAGTATACGGTTGGTCCCACCGATTAGCCAGATCCTTCAGAAACAACGTACCGTTTGGCTAAGTTGGAGTGGACTTTTAGAGCTCTGCTCAGTGATCGATAGGTAACCTACACGGGTCTTTTAGTATGTGCATAAGTCGATTTGGGTTTGACGGTGGCATACAATCTCTTGTTCATTAAGGACCTTTTCGGCCAGGTATTTCTTAAAATTGGCAGCCATCCTGAGTTACCTCCCGAATATATCACTGATTGCTTTGAAAACCTGTCGTTGGATGCTTGGGGGCACTACATGGATGTAGATGGACGCGTGAGAACGTGATCAATTAACGCGACTTAGTCATTGATCTTGGCGTTTTGCTGCGACGACGATGCTCCTGGAAAAGCGGTATTTGACAGTAACCTACAGCCGCGATACAACATAAACCAGGGAAAAAAAGGAAAAGTAACAAACAATAAATACCCTTTCTCATTCGAAATTTCCCGCTTCGTTCCCTTGTCCTTGACCATACCCATTCTCAACAAGGGTAGATGGATCATGCCTACGATATACCAGACTCGACAGATTGGCTCAGTACATCCCTTTCCCAACTCGCCCGTGTAGAATCCGCCCTACGATGCCAAGTATGCAAAGACTTTTTCGATAACCCTGTTATCACTTCTTGTTCCCATACATTCTGTTCTCTATGTATACGCCGCTGCCTGAGCACTGAGGGGAAATGTCCTGCCTGCAGAACAGCGGACCAGGAGCTGAAGCTGCGAAGGGACTGGGCAATGCAGGAGGTGGTAGACTCGTTCAAGCAGGCAAGACCTAGCGTTTTGGACTTTGCGAGAACTGCTACTGTGCGAACAGATGAGCAGGAGGAGTATATCGAGATGCCTGTGGCTAAGAAACGGAAGATTGGTGCTACAGCATCTGTGCCTGAGAAGGGGGAGAGAGCAATGGGTGCTGAAGAGAGGAGAACACGCTCGCAAAGCAGAAGATCGGAGGACCAAGATCTACAAATGAGGGTGGAGGTTATTGAAGATACAGAGGATGAAGATTTTGAGCCTGGTAGGCTTCTCGTCTTTATTTTTGGTGTCCAATTTTCATAGGCTAATTATATCAAGATGATGGCCTTGTTGCATGTCCGGTTTGCCACCGAAGAATGAAAAACGAGGCTGTATTCGCCCATCTGGATAGTTGCCCCAGTTCCTCAGATTTATCAAAGCCTCCCGTGTCATTTGGGTATGTAGACAAAACCCAGAGTATGTGCGGAAAGTTTAGGTATCGTTTACTAACACGATAGCTTGATCTTTAGACCTCTACGGAGCCCTGCTCGCTCTATGGAACAATCACAAGAATCGCCCACAACACATATTCCGAAACGCCTCCCGACTCTAAACTACTCGCTCCTTAAAGACACAGTTCTGCGGCGAAAACTTAAGGAGTTAGGAATTCCCGACTGGGGTTCTAAACCTTTATTACAAAAAAGACACACAGAGTGGATGAATATATGGAATGCGAACTGTGATTCCAAGGTGCCCAAATCAAAACGGGAATTGTTACGGGAACTCGATGTCTGGGAACGGACGCAAGGCGGCCAGGCACCCACCACTTCTGGTATCTCAACGGCTTCTTCAGTAATGCGCAAGGATTTCGATGCTTCCGCATGGGCGACGACTCATGATGACGACTATAAGACGCTCATTGCCAGTGCTCGCAGAAAGAAGGAACAAGTTGTTCAAGTTGCCCAGGCCGGAACTATGTTAGTAAACGATGAAGGCACGAGGGACCATGGAGATGAGCCAACCCAAATTGGTACCCAGACACCCCCGTCTGACACTCGACACGAGTTTCAGGAAGTTGAGGGCAAATTGAACAATAATATAGCAGATGCTGGTGTAGATGAGATAAGTGCAGAAGTTAATAGTGCGGGTATGGAACCTGATAGACAGAGAGTTGTGGAGGATGCTGTGGCATGAAGAAATTTCCAATCCCAAATTAGAATGGGATTCTAACCCTGGGGTTAGGTGAATAACGAATACATATAATACCTATGTACCATGCGAGCTTCATCTGTGTTTTTCGCAAGGTTCTGCCATTGATTGATTGAGAACTATCTATTCTGCCGTAACCTTTTCGTGTTTCCTTGGGGTAGTATCATCGCCCTTCGAGTTGTCTTCAATAGACATATGTGACATCTTTCCGATGCTATCTTCGAGGTCGGAGTCGTAGTCTGCTACCGTCACCTGCTCTTTCTCGGCTTTACGCCGTGCTTCAGCTTCAATAGCTGCTTTCTCGAATCGTTCAATCTCTCCCAATTTTCGGCGTGTTGAATCTGCTTCATTATCATCATGCGCTTCTCGTTCTTGCTTCTCCATTGCAGCAAGTTCATCGTCCAGTTCCTCTTCATCAACTGTTGGTCCGGCCTCAGTGATGATATTTCCCAATTCATCGACTTTAGCCATCTCCTCTCGTAGCTCTTCCACGACGTCTTCTACCTTTCCCACCCCCCCAACTTGGGCGTGTAATGACCGAAGGGCACCAGTGCTGGCTTCCATTACTCGAACGATATCTACCTGATCTGTTGCTTGTTCGAGTTTCATGTACACTTCTTCGAGTTGGAATAAAGTATCCGTCCGCTGCTTTAAATTTTTTTCTGTCATCTTTTTTGACCGCAGAGCAGATAGGGCAACAACCCGGTTCTTGTTAGTCACCGCATTTTTCGCTCTCAATGATGATTCCTCGATTTTTGACTCGAGACGTGGAATCTGTTCGGCTAAATTTGATATTAGGGTTCTCAAGGACGCAATAGTCCGAGCTTCGTGGGTTATTGAGTTAATATTGCTTTTGGGGTTTCTGAATATGACGGTCTACATGCTTTTTAGTTACGTTTTTGGACAAAAACCATCGCTGCACATACCTCTCCATCATAAAGAATTGCATTTTCATCCCTGGATAGGAATATGAGGAGCACGTCGATATCCAAGTTGGATAACAGGGCCCTCCCACCTAATATATTTGCAAATAGTTTGGTAAAAAGCTCCTTGGAGTATATACAGTCGGTAGCTGACTTGTGGGAGATCGAGGCCACTGTGAGGAGGCGCTTGCCAACTTCCTATAAACACAAGTATTAAAATCTGGTGTTAGGATGAGGTTTCTCTAGAAGGGAAGACGAGGTTGAGGAGGAATCTTATTCAACATGAAAAGCTGGGGAGAGCCATTCTAACCACACATACCCTAAGGTTATCCACCAAAACTAAATTCATAGGCTGCAATTTTCCTGATCCACCAGAATGGCCTTCGAAATCGGATAGGAAACCTCTTAACTGCTTCATACTCCAACCCATAACTTGTGAAATTGTTGGAGGTGAAGGGAGGCGTATCCACGACGATTTGAATGGGCTAGTAGAGCTGGTCTGGAACGTATCGAGTGGTATCATGGAATTATATCGGATGGCTTCATCCTGTGAATCGATTGCGAATCAATTAACCAGGCCACCGCAGAAGCATCCCATAGCAGAGATAATTGGGGGCAGCAACAGTGGGCAAAACATATATATATAGCGATAACATACGATAACACTCTGTAAAGCCACCGGGCGACCCCATTCCTGCGCGTCCAGCTCTGTTATGAGCGAATTGCCAGTTCTCAACACAAGTAGGTCACTTCTAGCTGCCGCTTCCTCCGTGCTCCCTGACGAAGAAGAATGTATGACGCCTGCAAGCGCGGCATGAGCTAACGCTCGTTGCCATGCGGCGACGTTGGTCGCATATCCGTCTGGATTTGTATGCCGTTGGGTGGAGAAGTCGGAATAGAGGGAAGGTAGCCTAGCTCTGTATTTTGGGTTGTTAGCTTCTAAAATACTTTGCCTTCTAGAAGACTATGCAGAAGAAAAATCAGAATTAACGTCTTACCTTCGGAATGACTCTTCATTTTCAAGGATGTGTGCTAGAAGCTCACTCATCATTGTTTTGGGTTGGGATGCTGTTGTTGGTGCTTGATACACCTGGTGAAGCTTTCACCACCCGTCCGCTCTGCTAATTCAGCGCATACTCCTATTTTCCAATCCTATTAAAGGAGAGTTTGCCCATGGAAGAAATCGCTCCGATAAATCTCGCACTTATGTGAAGGTTGCTAGGGCTTTCTTCTATGGGCAGAACGTCAAAGATGGATGCTCTATTGATGAGGAAGAGCATCACGTGGTTTCTGTAATCTTGGACGCCTCAGAAGCACTTCTAATCAAGTATTAAAGTATAGTTTGATATAACTAGTCAAAGAACAACCCTAGCTACATGATTATGGTATTGGGGATTGGTTGCGCCCGTTTCAACCTCTAGTAGATGCTGTGGATATTATCCGGGAAACGCCATTGAAACGCCCAATCGAAAAAGAAAGATTCCCGCTCTATCGGCAGCCTAAAAGTTCGTGGTTACTCCGGTGTCCTGATAATCTGTCCATATATTGTGCTCACACCAAATCATTTTAACTATTCGAAATCGTCATTTGGTTGTCCTTTATCATCTGATTTTAACCGGGTCACGGTTACAGGGGTAGCCTCCCGGGGGTTCACACCTCCCATCAATGATTGCCGGTGTGTACGCTTATCCAACTTCTCGCTCGTTTCCTCCGTGTCAAATTCTATCGGGCTCGATATTTCAGCTTCGTTGCGGATACCGCGAGATTCAAGGTATTCTATCTGTACGGCCTTCCGTAGATTATCTATGAACTGCTGCATTTCTGGTAGAGGTGCCCTTCCTTCATCCAATACATCATTATGCAGACGGTCAGATTCTTCGAGGCAAATGGATGCGAGATTCGGTTTTCCTTGCTTCAGCCATGAGTCCGCAGCAAGAAGGGCCCACATCGCGGCTTTCCTTCGGCGCGTTCCCCATTTTGTGCCTCCGGATCCGGTTTTCGACGCATAGCATGCAGAAACTCGCTCGGAGATAAGAATTCGTCCAATGTCACCCACGAGACCCATATCCAGGATTCGTATTGCCCATTTTGCGGCGGCATCAGAAGCAGACCCTCCACGAGATTTCAAGAGCTCCACACCTAGGACAAGAGTTCGTAAAGCATTTTGGGCATCGGAACATCTCGTAAGATAAGAATAGCTGGCGGTATCTAAAAGTTGGTCGATAAATTCCAGCTTTGTTTTAGCAGTTGATGTTAAAGGGTTTAGCAGTGTGCTCACAGCGCACATTTCATGCGCCCCCGCCTGGTATCTCCATGCTTTATCATGTCCATAATCTCCTTTTACGAGCTCATAGGTTGATGATGCAAGTTTCCAGTCACGAAGCATGAATGCGAAATCTGCTAGCTTCCGCAGTATCGCTTCAGGCGCATCGGGTTTGTAGAATCCTTGAAGAGAATCGTAGTTGCTTCCTGAAGCGGAACCAGAAGCTCCACTAGGTGACCTAGTGCTTGTTCCGAAGCCGGCCCAACGCCTTGACATTGACATAAATCGGCCACTCAAACCTCGTCTTCGTGAAGCAACCTGGTCATTCCAGAGAGCTACTCGGGTTTCCATATGAGGTATCACTGACTGAGCGACCATTTCTCGAGTGAATGCTTTGATAGCAGTGACATCCGATTCAAAAAGGTATGAACCTTCGTTCCCAACATCAATCAAATTTTCTAAGTGGATGTTAGCCACCATTTCCAGGCTTTAGGTAGTAAATATACATACCTTGTTCACCCACCTCGGAGAGTTCCTCCGACGGAGTTAACCATTCACAGGAGGGAAATTGCGTGCTATCATCATCTGATATGACGCATTGGTTGCTCCGCAGTCGCAAAAGATGGCAGTGGAGGCCAAAGTGCCGTTTCATTTGATCAAATAAGGCTATTGATTGGGTGATATCGTCCTTGTCTTCGTCATGGACAAGCACATAATACCGAAGATATTCATGATACACCCATTGAGGTGGTCTTTTGTCACCCTGGCTCGTATGTGCGTATAGCTGACGAAGTGATTCAAGAGGCGATGGGGTATGTGAACTTATCGCAATAACACAAGCAACAGGATGCATGAACGTTTCGTGAGGCGAGGTGTAAGGAGTTGAGAGTAGGCGTCTGAGAAATAGTTTATAAAATGGAGAAGCTAGGGGCAAATGGCTGTGTCCACGGTTGCCGCTCCGAGACCAGCTTGTTAAAGGATCGTCAATAGAATGGACATGCCTGTCAAGAACTTGTTCTATTTGGACAAGGGATGGAACTGGTTCCATTTTGCTGGGCTCCGCAGGCTTCTTTGTGGTGTCCAAATCAACAAAACGAACCCCAAAATCTTCCCAGGTACGGCTAGATCCGATGCTATCCCGTATAACTATCTTTCCCGCGATTGTTTCCCCAAACGGTCTTATTAGCTCGTGGAATCCATTTTTGAAACCCTTCCGCCGCACAAGTGCATCTGTGTCTGGCGAGGCATATACACCTATCACGGGGGAGAACGCCCGGATTATTAGAGAACGGATGTCATCTGTAGTATCTATTTGGAACCCCAGCGGCGAAAGCGTGCTTGAGCGGGATATATGTGAGGCGGACTGCGACAACCTTCCATTGGGAGAGGCGGTTCTAGACGATCGCCCGGAGGATAGGGACGAGCGTCGTTCCAGAGAAGAATCAGTCAGGATGGATTCAGATAAGGAAGAGATCATCGGCTGGGTGGTCGTAATCTTCTCTGGATATCTGGTTTTGGAGACGTTAAGGGCGGCTCCGGGAGAGAAGGACGGCGGAGGTTTGACGGGAGTAACATTGTCCGGTGATGTCATGGACACCTCGGGGACTTTATCAGGGCGTGAAATAACTGTTCTGACTGGAGGCTGTGAGCATGTGTAGTAATGGAAACAAAAAGAAGCCTTCAGATTGTATATATAACTGCTGTACGTTGCTGTTGAACGGGGGTTGTTGTCGTTGCTGTCGTTTAGTGCTTGGATGCGGGAAGGGGGTACAAATAATTAGGCCCGGAAAAAAAGATTCCCCAATCCTCGCTGATAAAATAGATAATTCCCTACAGCAGCTTACAACCAGCAGGATAAAAATTTCAAAGTTGCATATAACTTCCCAACAATAAAGCACTAAATATGACATCCTCCAGGTCTGCTTAACTACTCGTCATCATGACACAGCCATATGCGCCTGTTGACTGGCGCTTTTCCAGATGACTCCTCACCTGGCACAGGCAATACTCCAACGCACCCAGCAGATTTCCTACAAGCCGCCATTGGCTTGGTCCGTAGCCCGACAGATTACTGCACGCTATAAGCGACATTCCATTACCTGGAGAGAAATCAAACCTATGGTCTTCTTCAGAAATTTATTCTCTTTCTCACACCCATTCCAGAGTTCCATGTCATTTCGAGAGAAATCAAGCGCACTCCCCTACGAACGACCTAGCAAGCGGAGACGGATTTTCGGGAGCTTTATGAAGCGGGACGCAGAGAGAACCATGACTCAAGGGTTGAAAATGCCGTCGTTAACCGTCCCTCGAATAACACTTACACCGATCGAAGAAACCCTGCGATTATGTCTGCTTGATGCGGCGGAGTTCATACAGCAACGGGATAAGGAATATCCACATACAGCGCCAACAGCTGCCGAACCGCTGGTTTTGCGGTTTGCTGGAGGATGGGTGCGTGACAAGCTTCTAGGGGTTGATAGTCATGACATTGATGTAGCAATAAATTGCATGACAGGCGAAAGATTTGGTGAGGGTTTGAAGGCATACCTGGATATTCCTGGAAACCTCGAAAAATACAAAGGGTATCACTCCGGGAATCCTTCTGTTATCGATTTCATCAAAATCCATAAGATTGAGAAGAATCCTGAGAAATCGAAACATCTTGAAACTGCTACTACGAGGATATTTGGCCTGGACATTGATTTGGTAAACTTGCGAAAGGAAACGTACACTGATGATAGCCGCAACCCTCAAATCGAAATCGGTACTCCAGAAGAGGATGCTCTTCGACGGGATGCTACTGTGAATGCATTGTTTTTCAATATCCAAACAGACATGATTGAAGATTTCACGGGGAAGGGGCTACAAGATATGGAAAATAAAATCATACGCACACCAATGGCTCCCGTTCAAACCTTTAAAGATGATCCACTCCGAGTGCTACGGTTGATACGCTTCGCAAGCAGGCTAGGCTATACCATCGACCGCGACACGGAAGAGGCTATGCAAACCGAAGATATTAAAATGGCCCTAAAAGCCAAAATTACCCAAGAAAGGATAGGTGTAGAGATAGAGAAAACTCTGCGTGGTACGATTTCCCATGGCTAATCCATCCCGTTATTTACATGCAGCTAACATTCTAATTATTCAGGACCGGACCCTTTAACAGCCTTGAAGCGAATCAACCGACTAGGCCTATACGATACTATTTTTGCCAACCATCAAGACAATGTCAGAGTTGATACATCGTCCTGGGAGAAGGGATATGATGCTCTGACTCTTCTGTTAAGTAAATCCACCGGAAATATTACCGAGTCGCAGAAAACACGACAATATGTCCGAGATATGCTCATTCGTAATGAGAACGAGCTGTATTTCGCTTGGTTTCTCGCTGCGCTCGCCCCATGGACAGCCGCTCCAGATCCGACACCCTCAAAGCCCACGAAGCCTGTAGTACCGCGCGCTACAACCGTCGCAAGAGATAGCCTCCGCGCAGACAACAAAGCTGCGAGTATTATCTCTGCGGCCTCTAAGCACCATCTGATGATTTGGGATATCAAATCATCTTTCCTCAGGAACGAAATCGCCGATTCTCCTTCGGATACCCGGGTGAAAATGGGAAAATTTATCCGCACTCTGGGCCAAGATTGGCGTTTATGTTTTGTTCTTGCTATGCTCCTTGAAGTTATGCAGGGACAAGGAGCAGACCAAGGTAAGTGGTTTACAATACAATTGTCATGTTATATTATGAATGAAGTTAACAAAAGATTTTCTGAAAGTATTTCATCATTATGAGAAATTGCTTTTGTACCTTCAAGAAAGTAATCTCCTCGACGCATGTTCAATACGCACACCTATTAATGGACGCGACATTATTAGCGCGCTCGGAGTGAAGACTGGACCTTGGATGAGCAAGGCGATGGATATGGTGATCGAATGGCAGCTTCGTAATCCTGATGAAACAAGCAAGGATGCCGCAATTAACGAAGTACTTAGAAGGAGAGATGAGTTAGGATTAAATAGCAAAAACACGGGCAAATAGAATTTAGATAATCTGAACGCAGGATAATGATTGTACGGAATGCGGGATCTGCGGCTTTTACATTATCGTTTGTAGAAATACTGTGATCCACCCTATGTTCTTGATGACAAAGCTCATTCCAACCTTCGAATAGACAACTACAACATCTAATACTATGCCTCTTAGCTTCAAAATATTAAACCCGAATACCCTGGCACAATATTAATTAAAAGACTTTGTATATATTCCTCTCGACAATAGCTAGCCTTCATGAACCGGTATAGGGCTTTAGCTCGCGAAAGTTTGAATGCAGTCGATGACAGAGCCAACTATCGTATCAATACTTCTCATATTGAAGCTGGTATTAGGCTGACAGGACTATGGTCTGAGATCAGCACAAATGAGCCCCTCGGCACAACTGAAAAGGTATATTCGAACTTATTAAAAGTAAATGATACAATTCCCTACATATTTTCAGTTGCTCATACCATTCTGCTAGCTGTGCGAAGATTTGCTTCTTATAGAGTCTGTTCTGAGAGCTACCAAGGTGCACGAGACTTTGCAACATCAAGACCGAGAGGCGGCAAGATACCTCATCTTCTGGACGGCCCGAGCTGTTTTACCAAATGAAACCTTTACCAGTGCCTGGGAAGAGGCTCAGTTTGCCGATGGTAAGTTGGTATAACATGTCTGGGACAAGGCATTTTCGCTAATCATTAAAACAGGCGAAAATGCCACACCGCAGACATCTGGAATGTACAAGTTGGCTCGACTGAAGTCAAACGTTGGAGTCTCAGTTTTACAACTTCTCAATACTATTAGCCCTGTCAATGAACTTGAAGTCGACGACGCAATCGATGTCATCAGCTGTTTAGCTGCTTTTACTTGTAGGAAGGATCCTTGGACGACTGAGCAGGCATTCACAGAGGCCTCTAACATCCTTCAAAGTTATGAGTCGCTTCTTTGCTCGAAAAGTAGAGGGAAGCTGGCTACTGTCCTCGAAGATATTTTAAGAAAGAAAGTGAAGCCGTTATTTTCGAAGACAAAAACACCTGCGATTACAGCTGTGGGAAGGAAGAACCTGCATCCTATCCCGCAACCGAGATTTGACCCAAGTATCTTTGATCCGGACTCTAAGCCGTGGAAGTTTAAAGATGTGTATGTTATTACCCTGCTTTCTTGGGTGATTGGGAGATATTTGGTATGTTCATACCTACAGTTTGCATATCGAGGAGGTTTATTGCCTCTTCAATTTGACTCCAGATGTATGCATCTGATTTCGTGAACGATCTACTAATGGAAAGACCCCTTTAAAAGCCATCCGATAAACTCATCGTTGAATCTCATCTTCCCCTCCTTGTCCCTGCAATCTTGTCACTCATAGACGACGAGTCCCTTCCCTTCAAGGCTAAAGGCTGCGAGCTCCTCTCAAAATTCCTAGCCCCTCTAGAACAGTCAAACTCTGACATTCTCCGGCGAACAAACTTGGATTCGGTGTTTCAAGACGCCCTCAACCCATGCCTCCTTTTACTCCCTACGATCACGCCTGAACCCGAATCCATCCATCTTCTCCAGTATGCCTATCCAGCATTTCTTGCCATTATCCGCACCCGCTTCCCTTCATCCCGATCCTCATCTACACCAACAGCGCAGAGTCCTGCCAAAGTCAAACCGAAAGAAGATCCTGAATTCCAAAAGCGTCTAGAATGCCTCACCCACCTTCTCCGGAACAGGATCCTTCACTCCTACTACCACACCAGCAATCCACGCCCTATAGAAAATACATCGATATCCTCGTATCCCTGCCCCCGCCTCTCCGCTCTGCTTCTCTCCCAGCTCCAACTCATCCTCTTGGAGCTCGGTATCCACACTACCAAGCATCTACAAGATCTTGTTCCTATGGTTTCGGCTACATTGTCGAACCCGTTTGGAACGGCGTACACGCCCCTCCTCGCTGCGGCGGCTGAAGTGGCAAGAATTATAGTGTTGAACGCATGGCCGAGGATTGTGAAGTGGAGGGCAGAGTTGCTAAGCGGGATGTGTACGTGTTGGTTACATGTTTGTGACGATATGGTAGATATAGATATGAGGGTTAGGGATGCTGATAGTAGCGGACGAAGAGCAGATCTGTCTCGGTTACAGCTTACGCTTAAGGAAGTTGTTGGAATGTTAAAGATTGTGATTGAGGAGTGCTCAGATCTGGCTGCTGGGGAGGAGGGAGGTGATGAAACAAGAGGATGGGGAGGAGATAGACGAGCTTATGGTTATGGAGAAGTTATTGATGTCGATCGCGAATTCGGAAAGCTGGTTCAGGGTGATGAGAGGTTGCGTGGATTGCTAATTGACAATGAGTATGCTGGACCCAGATAGATAGGCGTAGTAATCTACCTAGATATTAGGTTCGAATATGTTAAATATGATATCTACTGTAGAAATTTTCATCGTTTATCACGGCATGAAGTCTAAAATTATCGCACGGTGTTGTCTAACTCTGGGCTACTGAAAAATCAGAGCACAGGAGATATATATCATAACGGGGGTATCTACAAGATTAAGTAGCTAAGCATGAAATATGCACTGCTACACCGGCAAAGCAGCTTCATAAGCATGAACTGGGATTCACGTATCAACTCGCTGCTTAAACAGGCTCTTTCCTCTCAACCACTGTCGATAACGTTTGTATCTTTTCTTATCATGGTCCTCAGTTATAACTGTCAGGCCTTCCTCACTCACATTGAGAAATTCAAGATAGTCTGGTAAATTATCCTCCGCTGACAGGTCCAAGTGAGCGTCATCCAGGGTACATTTATTAGCGTACTCGAAAAGGTCAAGGTTTGACCCACGTTCTGCCAGTGAGGCGGCAGTCAATGTGTCCTCTGAAGTCACGACAAGTGGAACCTTGAGAGGGTGGTTGATGTAGCGTTCATACTCTTCTGCCTCCGCCGCTGACACTGATGGGTGAAGCGAATCGTAGACTAGTTCATCCAGGCTCCATTGGATGAGCTGCGCTTTACTGGGAGCATGTGACTTGTTGTCAATGAAATTTTCCGGGTTGTCAGAAAGTTCAAAACGGGGTGTTTTCATAATGCCGGCCTGGGGTGGGTTTTTTTCGGCGGACGGTGGCTGTTGGAGCCAGGCCTGGATGGGGTTTGAGATGGCGGTTGAGTCGGCACGGGAACTCGTGGACCGTGCATCCTCGCTCAAGAGGTCTGATGGTTCTTTGATGGTCACACCTTTTCGCCGTGGGGGTTTCCTCTCGCGGCTATCGGGTTCGTTGATTGCGCGTACCACGAATGGACTAAAATCGTACTGGACATCTTGGATCGATCGGAACGGTAGATAGCGCATTGTTGATTTCATTTTGTTTGAGAAGATTTTGGAAAAGGAGGACACGGCCAACGGCCGGTAATATTCCAGCCAGTAGTCGTCATAGTTGTTGACCTGGGGCTTCTCCACTCCTCGTGGGATCACAGCAGAGGACGTTTCTTGAGGATTCAAGTATTCCGGGTTGAACCAGTGTATATAATTATAGTTGTTCGACCGGATTCGTGGATCTGAATGGTGGAGATAGTAATCCGTTGCGAGCTCCCACAACATAGGCTGGCCTTGGGAAAATACGTAGTTCCCTAGGAATAGGTTGTATGCTTCCTGGCGCTGCGCATCAAGAAAGGAGTTGTTATAATAGCGCTTAAAGCTTTCAACCATATCCCTGGAATGCCCTGTCCATTGATTGATTTTTCTATATGTCGCCATGGTGTTCACGAGGTGCGACCCGCCATATTGAACAGCTATTGTATCTCCATGATGATGCCACATGCTCGTGAACAAGTTCATGGCATCGGTGTCATACTCGACGGAAGTTTCGTCGATGACCCCCAAAGCATGGAGTTGATATCCCAGTGCTCGTTTTCCAATGACGAACTGGGCAGCATTTGTCCGGTCAAGGCAGTCGATACAATTTGTTCTTGCGATGCCATTCTGCAATCTCAGTCCAGATTCAGCAGCTTCGCCATTGCGAAAGAACCCAGTTTTTGGTATAATATCCTCGGCAATGTCCTCCAATGTGCCAATCACATCTTGATCACGACTTTTTGACGCTCGACTCATGTCCCAGGCCTTATACAGGATTTTCTTATCTTCAGGCAGAAATTGATTCAGATATGTAATTGCATTCGTAAACTCTGTCAGCAATTTGGATTCCCGCGGAACCCGCTCCCTGGCTTTGATGAGGTTCAAGACGTACACCGGTGCGCCGTATCTCTCGAACAGGTTGTTAAAGTGAAGAGCAGCAGCCGAATAGAACGGGTCAATAAGATTCAACTCAATATCAGGCTTCGGGCTGACCCCTGTGCTGTCCTGTGTCCAGTACAATGGAATGCTGCCACGATGTTGTACGTACGATGTGTATTGAGGATTTGCATAAAGCTTCGGTCCAGGTGAATGAAAGGAGGTGGTCAGCATTTCGGAGACAATCTGTTCGGTTTCAACGTCGTTTGCAACGTAACCAAGATCGTTTGCGCCGCGCTTCAAAAACCGTGCACCTGCAAAGAATCTAGATCGGCGGGCAATAATTGTAACGTACACTAGCCTTCCGTAGACGGATATCATCGACTGATCAACATATCCGTGTATGATGGGGAGGCACCAGTCAAACGTATTCTTAAAAAGGGAGACCACAGGTTCCAGGAGATAATAATTCCACACAAACATCGGGTTATGATCATTGTTGCGACCATCAGAGCCCCCTTTTTGCAATTTCTCTCTTTCGTATGAAATATTTCTTTGCAGCGTTCGGGTGATGTTGTAAGAGTAACTGAAGTAAAAAGATCGTGTTAGGTCGACATTATTCATAATCGCTATGAATCTGGCTTCCTCAGCATTTTTTTCGGATTTCACTCGGGTTGACGTTGTAGATGTTAGTGGTACAAGTTCTGTACCGTCAATTTGGTAGACATAGTGGCCGCCAATCATCGCAACTTGACTTCTCCTGGTGACCAAAAGCATGTAGTATGGGCCAGTGAATCGGATAAAACCCAATAGGCCCCAGGAACTACATCTGAGCTTCAATCCGCCCGAGCTTTTGTTTCCATCATCAACTGCATCTAGGAGTTGGTTCATTTCACTTTTGGTGTAAACGGTGTCATCCTCTGAGATGCTAAGATCATCCAAGTCAGAAGTGCGCTCGATCTTCAGGATCCGGAATCGCTGTTCCAACAAATCCATGCCAACCATGTAATACCGTGTTGAAGTCTCATATAGAGAAAATTTGTGCATTCTAGAGACCCAGTCCTCTCCTACTTTCACGTCGACAAAATGCCTACTTCTCTGCGCCCCTGTGGAGGGGGAGGAAGTCCGTTCGAATGATTTGGCAACATTTGGTTCCTCATCCCCATCCTCTGTATCCTCATCAAATATCGGTGCATCGTTGGCAGGGTCGCGGCTAGTTAACTGCCCCTGAAATGGGGTACTGATTCCGCCATTTTGCCTCGTATCTGTGATGTCAACATCACCAGGTGGTGGCACGCGAACAATTCCATCAACGGAGCACTGCTCCTCGCTTTCGATAAGTGTTTTGAGGGGTCGCGCTACATTGTCAAAACTCTCCATTGTAGTAGGACAAGTTACAGGTATGATCGCGATGGATAGGAGGCAAACGGGAACGCCTTGAGTTTTGGATGGTTGGGGTCTTGGAAATCTCCGTTACGTCATTTTCGGTGTTTTCCATTGCTGGCTGCCCAGCAGTTAGCTCTGATGTCACATGACATGATAGTATGATCGTTGAACGACGGGCATCGAGGAATAGAAATTCGAAGATGGTCTCCTTCCATCGCCGGCTACCTGTTCAAGCAAACTTAGGAGTCTGACTGGCCTCTCACGGACGGCGGACAGCATGGCTATATTTTGGTATTAATCCTACAAGATGCCGCAAATTTGTATGAAGATATTGCTCGCATTTTTGTGTCAGTTTTATTTAAATGACCAAATACGCAAATTGTCGTTTTGACGACTACGGCAACCTTTTATACGATGACGGCACATTTCTAGATCTCGCAGTTATATCTGGGTGATCCATAGTTCAGAAGCGTTTTATGAGCGGATTTCAGACGCCATAAAGTAATACTTAGGCACCTCGCCCCCTCAAGTGGTATTTTAGAAAACATGAGGAAGGGCGCATTTTTCCTCTTGGGGCCCTTTGTTTTGGAATAAAGACCTTTTTTTGTTCCGAACCATAGACAGCTGTGTTTCCAAAGGCATGCAGGGTTGATGATGTGTTGGAAAGAAGAAATATTTGAGATGAACCGATTAAACTTCGGTTCAGGTGCTGGAGGGTTTGACAAAAAGTCCCGGTTTTTAAGAAATGGCGTAGGTTGATCATCTCTACGAGTTAATTGTCGACGATATTGCTAACCGTCCTTTCCAACCCTATCTCCACCTATTTTTTCGGTACCCTCTTTCAATCGACTGCTAGTCGCTTTGATGGATCCATCACGGGAAATGGCTAATAAGGAGAGAGCTCATTGAGAGAAGTTGTTATTGGTTTCTCTTCTTGGTGACGGATGAGAGCATGGAATAAGCAATATATGATGACGTTAGCTTTTAAATTCTAGGATGAGGTACCTCCCTTTTCTACTGTGATAAGTCTATATATGTAGTAAAATACAAGTAATGAAAATAACTGCGCGGGCAGCAGCTATGGAAGTCAACATACGCCCAGAACACCTTTCCCAGCCCATGCATGATAATATTACAGACGCAAAGAGGGTACCTCAACGACAACCAGTAAAAGAAAAAGAGAGAAAAGAACAAAAAGGGAAAACTTCCAACTTTTGACAATGAATATCAACTATCCTCTGCCATTCTATGCGTGCGTCCTACTGTGATATCCACTTACGTCATCAACAATGGGTGCGCCTCCGTATTGAAAACGTACTTATCCAAGCTCGCGAGATCCGGCTCGCTAAACAACAGGTAGAAGTATTTCAGCGTTTCCCCAGTCCAGAACGACTCCATTCCATTGGTGACCCTGGGGTTCGGCGATGTGACATCGTCTAGTCCGCCGTAGGCAAAATCTGTCCTCGCAAGCCGCTCTATGGTGGAGAACATTTCCCAACCTTTGTCTTGGAGTGTTTTGTCACCAGTGATGCGGTAAAGAATGAAGACGGATTCTATGGCTTCGGGTCTGTTGTGTAAATATGACGTGGGTAAGTACCTACTCTTGATAGTACTTTAAGAGTGGAGCCAAATAAATACCTTAATGAGTATCCTTTTTGAATAATTGAGGAAAATCCAGCAACCTTACCCAGTTCGCGGCCCATGCGCTCGTAGTCGCTGTCTGAAGCACCCTCATGGATTTCACCAATGAACCACGATTCCGGCCGCCACTTGCAATCTGTCGGGTCCTCACAGGGAACTACCTCGAATTCCTCTGGCATTACCCCGCTGGGTGTGGCTTTGTATGCCCAGATACAACCTTCCGTGAGCTTTCTAGCGATATCAAGTTCTTCAGGGCGATTGAAGACTTTAGCGGCAAGGGCAACCATCCCTCCTACAAAGCAAGTAAGGTGTTGGCCTTCGGGTCTGAGCGTAACCATTGTGGTTCCTCCGATATATGCAGTTCCGGATATTAGGATGTCGTCACTATCTTTGGTCATGGGGCGGAAGAAAATGTGTTTCTTGGCCACCTCGATGGCTTTTTCGTACATATCTTTGTACTGTTGGTTTCTGCCACCAAGTAAGAGATATTCCTAATGTTTGTATTTCATTATTAGCCAGACATTTTAGACAAATGCATGGTGTTTGAGGTTTCGTACTTTGGGTAGGTACTCATATAGAGAATCTGACATGGCGCCAAAAGTAAATCGACGATCCCTCTCAAACGAGGGGGTTTGTGTGTCAACTGATTGCGGCCACATTCCAGGGATCTTTGTGTTAAACTGGTGTTCCTGAAGTAAATTGGTGATCCGTTGGATGGCGTCGTAGTACTTCGGGTCCTTGGTTAGTTGGGATAACCGGGTAAATTCCACAGACAAAGACCCGAGTTCAGCGGCAATATTTAGAGTACTTGATTGTTGGCCATCACCATCCATCGCCCCAGGCCAGTACCAACGGAGAACAGGCATTCGGTTCGGGGTGTCAAATGCAACGTAGAGAAGATCGCCTACTTCTACAGCCTTTTGAAGAAGAACTGGATGAGCCCCCGCCGTGAGGTCGTACGCAGCTAAGAATCCACCCAAATATCGAATATTTGTTTCAAATACGTTCAGCATCATCGCGTCAGAGGATGAGAAGTCAATTTGCCTTACTGCCGCAACAGCTTTGTCGAATTCCTTCCTTAAACCCATGAGCCATAGTGTGTCGAGTGAATCAACCAGAGTCGCACCCCATCCACCAAATGGGTTTCTCACCCCACCATTTACGGGTGCAAGCTCATCCATCAACCAAGCGTGATCTGTGTATCCCTTCCATGTATGGAGGAAGGCTTTTTTTACTGCATCTCGGCGACCTTCCCTAACGGCTTTGAAGTCCGGATCCTCCTTTCCAAAGTCGAATTGGATTTTTGGAATTGACACAGGTTGGGTAGTTGGAAGAGGTATCATAGATGCCACAGGGTTTTTGATGACATGCCGTTGGAACCAGTTGTGAACGACATGTTGCTGTTTTCGTTGTCTGGCATGTGACGAGGACGAATCGGGCGATGTTGGAAGGTTATTTACATGCAGCAAAGTGAATAGGAAAACAAAAGAGAATATTAAGGTGATGACCCATCTTCGAATCCAAGCCATGGCGGATATATGAGAGGAGCAAAAATAAGGAGAGTAATTCAATGACAACTAGGTGGAAAAGGCCAAAAAAAAAAGAAGCTGACGACAACCGGCAACAACGAAGCAACGAAGATGAAACAACTGCCCTAGGAAACATCGCACAGCTCCAGAGTTAACGAGCGAAAAGAAAGAAGAAAGATTGAGATAGCAACTGTAGTGAAAATAACATTACCGTTAGCTTAAATCTGTGGTTTCCACGATTTGCAATTTGTCTCCATACGAATTCCATGCTCCAGAAGCTCCATAGAAACACACAGAGCTTGCTGGGATTCAGGCCAATCAAGCATTGCTTCACTGCAGCCTTGTTTTTGCTTTTTCCGGAACCTCAGGACAAGTTCGTCCAAAATAGGTACCCGCTCCACTATCGATCCGTTAATATTACCGAGCTCGTGTTTGGCCATGCTCTGTTGCTCCATTGCTCCAAGACCTTTGTAGGACCCAGCGCAGACAAATAACCCATGAGGTTCGCCTTGAGAGTGACCCCAAGTTTGAACGTGACGTACAGTACCGTCGTGCGTAAGCTTGGCTAGGGGCTGGAATTGGATCCACCGATCAGCGCCAGGTCTTTGGCATTCGGCTACCCGCGCCCAGGCACCGTTCCAGGCATCGTTCTGGGGCCGCGAGTACCAAGCCTAAGGGGCCCGAGCCTTGGGCTTGGCTTGGCTTTGCTGGCCGTCCCAAATTATTAACTTTGAGTGGAGCTAACCCCGCTGTTTTAGCCGGTGGACCTCATGTCTCTCAAATAGTAGCTACGGGGTGGGTTTTCTAACTTGTTCTTCAATTCATGAATAACTAGTTAGTTAGGACAGAGCACTCCGCACTACCTAACGGGGGTAGATCTCAAAAGGACGTCGAGGTACCTCTAGATATTGCCAAATAAAAAGCTATAAAAAAGCCGAAAGGCCATTTGGTGGAACAGTACTTGAGAATCGATAAGACAGATGACCAGGTAGCGGAAGCACGCACGGTGGTTCCATCGCCGAAAAAAAGATATAGCATACACAGACCAAAGGATGGAAATGAGAAATGAAAATAAATAAATTGTTGAGTAGAAAGAAATTAGAAATGGACATGAGAAATGGGAACCCTAGGATAGAACGAAACAGGCCAAACTGTCATGTTCTTCTCACACGAATCCTGCACAAGCCAAAGCATGGTAGGAAATGCCATGCCATCATAGAGTGAGCCTGGTCACCATAAAGTTTCGTTCTCGGTTCCTAGGCTCTGTTTATTCCAAAAAATATACTAATGTAGGTGCCATGAAGGCTGTTGACACGCTTCACATTTGGCTGGGACTGTGTCATGTTCATGCAATCCTTGACAATCCTCACACACTGTTGCTTGAAATTTTGCTTTCCCATCCTAAATTCGTACTAAATTACATATAACGGTGGCTTAGAAAACACGTTGTTAATCCTCGGCCAAACAGCAGCTTAATCTGACCCTGAGGCCCCCGTTTGCTTGCTAATCCCCGATACAACGAGCCAAGGATTATATGGACCGTCAGAGCCGCTGTATATCAACCTAGACACCCTTGAGTGACCATGGGCATCCTTTTGGCCCAGGGGTTGATAGTCTCAATCAATATATCACCCGTTCAACACGATGATAACTGGCGTCTCTTTTGAGCAGGAGCCGCATATTCCTCCTCATCTAAATGAGTCGCGCACTCCCATCCAGCACCGAGGAGCGGACCCATCATGTCCGCAAGGCAAAACAGCGTCACATTTTGGTTGTATTTTTTTTATGCAAAATTTAGTACCCAATGCATGATGCCAACATGTATAGGTTGTAGGTAGGGCTGTCAGTTAAGGCTAACAAAAGAGAGAGGGGAATCTGTTTATTATTGAAGTGAAAAATGGAAAGAATCAGGGATGGGGGAAGGTCTGAGTGGTGCTGTGCGGAGGAGGTTAGCAGGTGGTGTCATTCATTATTGAGAGGACTAACCTTGAGGTTAGTGTCTCTTACCATCCATGGATCACGATACCTTATTCAGGCTGGTGAGAAGGGATATGTAGATTTTGTGAGTTGAGCTATCTCAAATGGGTAGTATTTAACATTGCGGGTCTAGAACTAGATTAGCAACCGTTGAAAAGTCCCAAGTTGAATTTAATTGAAATATCTGCTGGCCACGCTTGCAATATCAACCGGTCGGCTTGCAACATTTTGATGCTGCGGGATATTGGGGGTCGCATCCAGGAGGTAAACATGATATCCTCAAAGAGACAACGACATCACTCATACATGTTATGTTTGCGGATGAAGCCATTCCCTTACAACGGAAGCTTCTTGAGTTTGCGCATGGGTTTAGAATGTAGGGGAGGACAAATAACGGCCGTAACGTTTCAAAAACGGCATGTGTGACTGGAATTGACCCGATCCCGACAACGGCTCGCTGTGCAAAAGCAAATATGAACTCTTCCAAACAGAAACCAAGACGACGACGAATACGGAGTATACTCCGTACACAACCCAGGGTCGAATGGCTCGTTGATGGCCCAATGGCCTGATAGCCACGTGATTGCTGCCTGAAAGCTACATGCTCTCGTCGGCTTGGCGGCTGCTTGTTTATCACAAGAACCCTTGACAGCTTGAGGACTATGGGCTGTTATCCAACAGCTTCACATCTTGGTCGTCTAGGGTCAATGAGTCACATCTACAAACCAATGCAGCAGAGGTTTACGAGGCGAAGAGCGGAGCTAACCCACTCTCCCCTCAGTCAGGACATAAAAGGTTCTTCGTGCCCGCGCCGAAAGACGCGTCTCCAGCTCCTTTGCCCTAACACGAGAACATCTAACCCCGCAACCAAAAATTGACCCATCTGTGTCTATTCAGTTTCCAGCTTAGCATACAAATTACAAACCCCACTTCCTTATTATGGCTACTCCAACATTCGCCGCTCCCTCAACCAAAATCCACACGTGCCTCTGGTTCGAAAAGGACGCAATCAAAGCCGCTGAGTTCTATGTCACCCTGTTTAAGAATTCCCGCATCATCAGCAGCGACAAGACCTTGGTCTCATTCATCCTTGACGGACAGCAAATATCCCTTTTGAATGGCGGCACTTATTACACTCTCACACCGGCTGCCTCCCTTTTTACCACCTGCGACGATCAGGCCGAGGTTGACCGCCTGTGGGCTGCATTGCTTGCGGACGGCGGCAAGGAGATGCAGTGTGGTTGGCTCACGGATAGGTTTGGTGTATCGTGGCAAATCGTGCCGAGATGCTTGATGGAGATGATGGGAGATTCTGACCAAGTGAAGGCAAAGAGGGTCACAGATGCGATGCTGAACAGCGTCAAGTTTGACATTGAGACTTTGAAGAAGGCGTTTGAAGGAAGTGATTGAGGCCACCTGATCAACAATGGGCGATTTTGGACCTTCCTTCCCTTAAATGGTTCAGATTTTATGTATCCCAGCCACAGTTTCATTATCACCTTCTTTTTCCGATTTATAATTTTTGTTTTGTTTACTATTGTTTCTTTCTTCTTTCTTTCTTTTTCTCTCTTTGTTTTGTAGGGGATAGTTTGCACTAAATGAGTAACAGGTGGTCAAATGTTTTCAATTTCTATCGCATTGCGTCATCCCCGGTTCGGCTATGGACTGTTAACCTCCCCTACGTTTGAATTGAGTCGCACAGCATAGTATTTTGTATTTGCTGACGAGAAACCGCTCATTAATGTATTATCTGTTTTTCTGCCAGACGCCATGATTGATCTCTAATCCGCATTGAAGCATAATTTGAATTGTCCGAAACATCATCTGCTTCATCTAAATCCTGATGCCGCCGAAACTGCGGCTTTGTTGACCCACAAAATTCGGGCCGATCCCCAGCTTCCGAGGTACGTGAACCCACTAACCAAACAGAGCCAGCGAGGACAAAAACATCCGATATCCACCAAACGAAGAATGAGAAATGGAGAGACAGCGTTAATCGCAGGCCTATTCACGCTGATGACTTAAACTGAAATGCGTCGATTTAACGAAGACAAGCCCCGCAATGACCTGAGCTTACCCTTTCATAGGCAGTAGACGTCCAGTTTGCAACTTGTTAAACCAATGAACGCGATAGCTCCTTTTCCGCTGCAGCTCTCTCCAAAACACGGCACACCCTTTTACAACAGCAAAAGCCATGCAAGCAATCCACATAACCTCCTTCTCTACCCCCCTCTCCGCTCACTGCCCACAAACAATCCCCGCCCCACCACCCCCAAGGGCCAATGAAGCCCTGATAAAAATCCACTGCGCAGCCCTAAACCATGTCGACCTCCTGTACGCTCAGGGTAAACACCAAAATAACACCTCCCTAATCCGGCCCCCTTTTACCCTCGGGCTGGAATTTTCCGGTACCATTATCGCCCTTGGCGACTCCTCGCCCACATCGCGATCTCGGGCTGGGAGTTACGGCACGGCAGACGGAACTCCACTCAGTGTTGGTGACAAGGTTTTCGGGTCCGGCCTGGGTGCGTTCGCTGAGCGCATTGCCGTACCCATCAGCTCTATACGCCGAATCCCGCCAGGATGGACGTTTGAAGACGCAGCGGGCCTTGCGGCTACGGCGTCAGTCGCGTATGGGGCTGTTGTGGTACGTGGGGATATACGGGATGGGCAGTGGGTGTTGATACATGGAGCAGCTGGCGGGATTGGTGTGTATGCTTGTCAAATTGCCAAGGCGTGCGGGGCGCGCGTTATTGCGGGTGTGAGGAGTTTGGGAGACTCGGAGAAGGTGAAGATGTTACGGGAGCTCGGTTGTGTGAAGGCGATCGTGGAGACTGGTGGGGATGGAAACGGGACAATTGCTGATAAAGGTGGTAAAAGCTGGGTGGATGAAGTGAAGGAGATTACGGGGGGGAGCGGTGTGGATTTAGTTATTGATAATGTTGGGTTGGTTAAGGAGAGTTTGAGATGTTTGAGGGCGATTGCGGGGAAGATTGTTCTCGTGGGGTTTGCGGGGAGAGAGGGTGTTATGGAACAATTGTCTATGAATAGGATTTTACTGAGACAAGCGGTTGTGATCGGTTACGTGAGATACTCTTCTCCTTCTTGGTACTCCCCTTTTGCCCCCTTTAAATCGGAATCTGTGGATATGCCTTGAATGACTGACAGAAGGTACACACGATAATAGCGGTACGGAGAAACCAATCGAAGGAATCCCAATGAAACCAAACAGATATGGGATGGCTTAATGAATTTCATAAGATTGGGAACTGTCAAGCCGATTACATTTGAGAGAAGGTATCGTGGGTTGAATGAGGTGCGAAATGCCATAGCAGACTTACAGGCGCGGAAAATATATGGCAAAGCAGTGATATATATTGCTGAAAACGGAAGCAGTCGGGCTTCGCTATAGGCCATCCTTTGCGTTTGCTTTCGCCGGATTTATTTCCTCGTTTCACCACTGTTGAGGTTGAGCAGATACCTGTGGCGTGTGCACGTTTCATAGATACTCCCATTTGATTCCTATTAAGTATAGGGAGCTGAATACTTTGGGAAAGTGTGGGGATGTTTTAAATTGGACGCACGACTCAATATATTGTGATCAAAGTTGATAATATGGATAGAATTCAATTTAGCGTCAATGTTTTTTGGATTTTTCAGAACCCTTCCCACAATCAATATCAAAACTTAGGATATCAGCATTAAAGGTCGCCAAACAATGACCCAATGTTACTGGGTGTGAAAGGAGATTACCAAACGGAACAAAAACTCAAGCAATCCGAGTTAAATGTCAGCAAATGCTTGCACAGAATATCTGAGAAAAAGATTCAAGCTTCATGGGATTCGAAGCCCTAATATGGGGTAGCGAGGCTTTTCTGTTTCTAAATTCATTGCCGAATCACCGTTCTAGGTTGCATTTTCATATCTTATAATTATTTCATTCAATGCTTGTTGCACATCTTTACATGACCATCTGCAACAAGGATCCGGATCCAGCATTCCCTTTATACATTTAATTAACTTTCTAAGAATATCGGTAGTATCACTCTCGTTCTCATTCTTGAAGATCCCTGAACAGTTCACTTTGGCTGCGAAGTCAGGGGGAAGAATTGGAACGAGGCTTGACGGACTACGCTGGTGCTGGCGCTCGTGTCGATTGTGTTTTATCCGCGGGTTTGGTGAGCAGGTCAGATCACACAGCGTCATTTGACGCTCCATTCGGGTCTCAAACTTATACAACAGCTCGAAGAGGATGACACCAAGCGCAAAAACGTCTAAGCTTTCGTTAATGCTAGGGGTCTTTTGTATATTACGATGCTTCGCATCGCCATCACCGTGGCCGTCGCGGTCGTTGTAGATTCTGTGATAGGTATGGCGACGTGAGGAAGGGGGAACGGACGAGACGACGGGCGGTCGATAGAATTCTGTGCCGATGGGCCGAGCTAGGGTACTTGCGGCATGACACTCGGAATCAAACTGCCCTGTATCTTCTTCACTGCACTTGGAGATGTCTGCGACGAGGCCGAAATCGCCAATGCGAGGTACTGTGTACGATCTCCTTTCTACACCAGCTTTCTCGCATGTTGGACAAGCCGGACTGTCCTGTGCATCGGCCGGAGATAAAAATATATTTGCCGGTTTGAGGTCGCGATGAACGATGCCTGTGGTATGTAGATACTCAACACCTGCCAAGATGCCCAGAATTATTTTGAGAGACGGAACGAGATGGTAGCAATGTTGTGGTGGCTGTGGATCTGATGCGCTGGGTTTCGCGATCAGATATTTCGCCAAGCTCAATGGGTGCAGTGACATCTGAATATGCAACGTAAGGACTGGTCTAGCTTTCACAAGGTCAAATTTCCGGCTGATATGGCCCCCAGACCCAGTATTTCCCATCCCGTCAGAAAATATATCATCAATTGTTTCGCTCTCAGTCGTTGTCTGGCCAAGCGTTGCGAAGTTGAAATGGCGGGGAAGAGATTGGATTTCGTCGTCACCAGTATCACTTTTACCACCTGATTTCTCGGAAAATCTCCGTTTATTGCGTCGTGCGCTAGGTGAGTCGGATGAACGTTCCGTTTGTTTAGTTATATCGTCGCTATTTCCGGACGAGTTTTCGAAGACAATTCCGTGGCTAGAGTCCTCAAAAACAATGCTAAAGTTTAATTCATCGTCCTGCGATGATGACAATCCGCGACTAGGGAGAGCCTGTTCGTTATTCTCCATCCCGTGATGACTAACCGGAAAGCTAGTGGAGGTTGCCTCGATAATTGGGGCGCTGGGGCATTCGGCCCAAGCTCCAAAATAGCGCACGACATTCGGATGCTCTAAACGGGCTAGAGTTCTAACCTCCTTCAAGATATTATCCAGGGCTTTCAAACCATGTTCCTGCACATGTCGCAATCGTTTCTCGCCCAGTGGGATTTTTTTCACTGCATAAACTTGGCCATCGACATGATGTCTCACACGGTAGACAGCGCCATACGAACCTCTACCAATCATTGCTTCTTCTTCAAACTCAATGGTATACCGAGAAGCAGGGAAGTTCAAAGCTTGTGGATATAAAACAGGCAGATTCATGGGCAGATGCGGGAAGGGAGCACGCGAATGCCTTACAAGATCCGTGATGTTCGGTGGCATTGGCTTATTGACGGTATCAGTATGGCCCTTGTCCGTAATACATCTCTGAATGCTAGGGCGGGAAGGGCGTTGAGGAGTGAAATTTTTTATGTTTTCAAGATCGAGACCTGCTAAACTTTTTTGAAGTTGGCCCATATCCACTGTTCCCGGAGTGTTTTCTATAGCTCCTCTAGATGGCGGGCGAGAAGACCGGGCGCCCAAGTCCGCGTCTCCCAAGGCAGCCATGCCCAGAACATCCAGATTATCTCTATAATACTGTCTCGTGCTTTCCCAATCGTCTCCGTCGATCCCTCCTGCAATAACACCGTGATGAGACAAGAACTGGGATTTGTAGGCATACAGATGTCGCCCAAGGAATTTTGCCTCTGGCGATTCTCGACTATATCGTCCATGACACCCTGGTTGCCCGTTGAGGATATCGGCAGCACGACTGTGGCAGTAGAATTCTAGAAGGGCTGCAGTCATCATGGCAGCCTGCCCCTCTGCATTGAGGTCGGGAATCTCCCCGTGCTCAAGGCGATAAGGGGTTTCAATCTGTTCATGGAGTGACGTTCCATATTCATGCGAAGGAGGTGCATTTTCCACAGTCTCATTGCTTGTGTGTGCAGAGATTTTTTTGGCGTGTTCCCGCAACGACCCGGTGGCACCATTAGCATCGAGTTCCACCAGGGATTCGGAATCTGAAGATGAGATATCTTCCGGAGAATGAAAAAGGGAAGACATTTTGTAGAACTGTTCTTCGTATTTTTGTACTCCTTTGTACAGGGGATTGGCTAGTCCAATTCTGGGTTTGGTGTGGACCGAACAGCGGAATGGACGTTTAAAGATGGTGGCAAGGAAGAAACACAAGTAAACGGGGTCGTAGTCATTTCAGAAAGGAGCGTATAGGCAAAGGACAGTTCCGACAATGACTGTACCATATTACTTTTTGTAAAAAAAAAAAGCAACCTCCAAGGCATGCAGGGGTATCAAACGCGATTCAGAACCACAAAAGCGCGCTTTGTGATGACATGGTGAAGTTGATATTGGAGAATGAAAGGAAAGAATGAACAGTGAAGTTCAAGGAAAAGGATTCCTATTGAATCATAACATCCAAAATGGCAGAACTGGGGATTCTTGAATAGGATAAGAAGGGGCTCAAGTCGACAGATGTGGCATTTGAGCCTGTGAGTTTCGATCAGATTCCATTCAATGTTGTTCGAAGGGCGTGTGGCTTGCCTCTTCCTGAGAGATGCTGCACAAAGTAGAGAGTAGATTTGCGCTATGACAGGATAAAAGTCATGTCAGCCATTAACATGTTGAATCATTAACATGTTGAATCATGACATATTCGTATGCTGGCTTGATGTACGCTGAATAGAGGGCTGGATAAGGGTTGACTTGGCTGACTTTGAGCCGCGGGTCAGCCCAATTGCTGAAAACATTGTAGCGCGTTGTTGTTGCCTGCAGGTAACTTATGTAATATATATTTCAATACATATGACTAGCTTATTTAGGATATACAAGCGAAGGCACAGCCAATGAACACTGAGTACGGAGTAGCATGGCCGCATTTGAATAAAAAAACGCGTGATATCTGTATATCTGGAGTACCCAGACAGGTATTCATTCTAATGTAGGCGGTAACTATAGGCAAATTTACTTTATTGACATAAATCATTTCGTACAGACTACTAGTTATACGGAGGATATCGAGTAGGAAAAATCCTATTTTACTCTCCCATGCACCAAGGCCCATGCCCTGCGTTATCCAAAACTATCGTACAGTAATTATTCAAGAGTACATTCTTTGGACGTGAAGAACGTGAAGTTTCAAATCTCGGCGCATTGCAAAATACAACTAATAGCTTCCGCATCTCTTAGGTGTTCGATAGCTTATCAGCCAACCCAACCATCTGCATTGGCCATCGTAGCAAGGGTCTCCAAGCCACACCCAACGAGCGATAAATTGCTTCAAACAAATGACTCGCCCAACCTTGTGACCACCAGCACGAATCCAGCCTGGTTAGGATGACACAATAGTGCGCCAGAATTACCAGCGCCATGGGTTTCCGGGCTTTTAAGTGGGCGAGATAGGCTTCCGGGAGCAGAATCGGCCAGCGAAAAACAGTCTCCCAGCTCGAAGCTGGCCTTTCAAACGAGATCCGAAGCTCGCGGATGGCATGATTATTCGCGTTTTTCTCCTCGGTGCTAAGCTGTGTTACATGGTCTCCGTTGCAATCGTGCAGGTAGTCGAGAGCGTTTATGACGTCTTTAGATATCGGTTGTGGTATACCCTCAGTAGGGCGTCGGATCATTGGCCCCAGCTCCCCCTTCTGTATCAGCTCCCATGACGTACTCAAGACACTCTCCACGCCGCGAAATAGAAGGAAATCTTGAAGCAGTTCAGCGACGGGTTCGCCGCCGCCTGGCCTGCCGACAAATCTCGAGAAGGTAAAGGCAAGAGCAGCAATGAGACTTGAAAACGCGAATACAGCGTTGCAGTTTGAAGGAGTGATGTTATTCAACACTGGGCGAAACGCGGCTAGGGCAAGATGCTGATGCCTGGTGGCTAATTCGACGTATTTCCGGCGGTTCGGATCGTTGATGCTGCTACACTCAATGAGATGAAGTGCTGATAGAGCTAAGATCCCATGCATTAGAAAGGGGTGAGCGAGAGCTTCCTTTGGAATGACAGTTCTCCATATTTCGACATGTTCTCTGGTATTTGATAGCGTTGTGTAGGTTTCCGTCGTATAATGGTGCATAAGCTTCAAATCGTCAATATGTAAATTGGATGTGAACTGGGGATTTCCGCTGTCAAAGGTGGTAAAAATCTCGAGCTGGTCAACAGTGGATGATGAACTTGGCGTTGAAATTGCAGGGAGAGACATTGGAGGTAGCGTCAGGGCAGGGTTGACAACCACTGGCCAACGGCCAGGTCTACCATTCACGGATCCGGTCCGAGGAGGGGTAGCGAATTGGCACTCAATGTTGTGCTTTTTACAGTTGCCGCATGGCGGCGGAGTCTCGTCACACTGTTACATAAGTTGAGTCAGATATTTATCGCCGATGAAAAAAGGGCAGACATGTTGAGTAGCGGACATTTGAGGTCTGGACCTCTTTTTGAAGTGGTGATTGCTGCTTTTGTTTCTACTCAACTGAACCCATCATGAAAATAAAGTCTAGGGAAATCTCATAAATCGACTTATCCTCATACCTTTATTTTTCTTCTCTTGCATTGAAGGCAACCCAGGCGAGACTTGCGATGGCTCCTTCTCGGCGGCATTGTGGGTAGGGATACAAAGGTTGGTGGTAACTGTTCTCACTTCTGTGTGCCTGTTCGCTCATGCGCGTAAGGTTCGTAGTAAAGGAGACCACGGTGGGATTGGATAAGAGTCATGTAAAATTTCCAAGGCATGATCAGAGCCCCCTGGATCAAAATCAATAAAATCTTATCCCAGGTAGGCGTCGCAGGACGCGTTCGCCTAGATCCTGGAAAGCACTCGTAGCTCTGACCACCGGAGAATAAGAACGCCCCAAAACATTCTAGGAAGAGGCACAAAAAACTCCCATGTATTAATTGGTGACAAATGAGCTACGTGTTGAAAAAGCTGCACACCGGAAATTGATGCTGGAAACCAAAAAGATTTTCAATCTGGAATTAAAAAACAGAGGCAAGACACAGAAGCGCCAAGCCGCCACCCGCTGACAGGCTTTACTCTGAGCAACCTGTCGTCCCATCATCATCACGTGCTGATAATGACAGCTCTACATTTCTCCTGGGGTTTCAAAGGTTGACCATGAGGGACTGGGAAACGGCTGGAAATAAGATAAAGGGACCAATTGCTCGACCCTTTCCACTGGTGACTCGCGAGAATCAATATTAATATGTGCACTGGTGTGATTGGGCAGTTTTCGGCTTCTGATCGTCCTGTCTGTTTGTGACAGTCCTACAATAGCGGATGGGTCCCGCACAAGGATCCCAAGTGCCACAAATTTACCAAACGGATACTGCACATTTCCTGCTATCCATAGGGTTTGGAGTTCGTCACTGCGTCTCAGTTTATCATTGTCTGGTTCCCTCATAGCCAGAGTTGGTTGCTGTTCTAGCACAGGGAAAGCAGTCCAAGATTTGGCAAAGGTGGTCGAGGCGATCTCCTCAGAAATGGGCATTCAAAGTGGATTTGACCAACCGAATGGAATAGTTTCATATGGCCTCTACGCAAATATTTCAATGGTTAGCCCCATTTAGAAACAAGCACTGCCCTCAGTTGTTGGCAGCTGCAATTAATACCTCAGGCGAATTCCCTTTGAGCTCTTCGGGTCGCCCTGGCATGTCAGAGGCCTCGCCGACGACTAACTCCATGATACCCTCCATGGCGGAAAGGGGAGAAGGGCGAAAGGTAGTGGAGGATGTATTATCCATTGCGCATGAATGTCCAGACATGAACCGCGGATAGCTAGTTATACAAGGTGTCTGAAGTTTAGACAACCCGTGATTGCCATGAACTGTGCAATAACCATGTTTGGGCGCGGTGGTACGCACGGTTCTGAAAAATATCTACCATCGATGTTCTCTGAGCCGCCCTCACTGAATTCGGCTGCTGCATTGTGGTTTGCCCCGAGGACAATGACTTCACGAGGCATTTTCAAAACCGATCAAGGCACATCGCGCATGCCCGGAACGATACAGCATATGTAGCCCTCCGGACGTTCTATTTTCCTCGGATTTTTCCTGACTTCAGACATGCATGGCAAACCTCCCACAGCCAATTCATCACCATTTGGGTGTGTGCTTTAATGTGAAATGTATTGTCATGTAACCTGTATGCAAAGTGTATAATGTTTGCTCAAGGTTGTTTCGAACAGTACTCCGTACATGAATGGGCTTGTAGGATGTGGCGCATCGATGTTTGGGATCGGGCAGTGGTCTTTCTTTGGGGTGACGACTGCCTCGCTATTTGAAATCATTTCGAGCTTTCAATATCTTTTGTGACCTAATGGCCTTGGGATATCTCGCCAACCCTGTTTAAAGATTTTCCGTGATTGCTTGGACTTTCATATGTTCATAAAAGCATTTTTGGCATCCATGGATTTTCTTTAGCAATCTCTGTTTTATGTCTCACACGGCTTCTTGTGATACCTGACTGAAAATAATTTAGCCGTTCCCTGACAAGGCCGGCATTGGGTAAACAACCGGAGTCCAAAATTGAGGGGCTGATGTTCTTGTCAATCAGGCATCCATCGATTTAATATATATGTCCTACGCTCTTGGATGATTGGCTCCCATTTCCGCCTTTTACCTGGACTTACGAACCACATTACTCACTTATGATGGCACCTTTTAATGAAGAGCTTAAAGGACACGATCAATTCCTGGACCCAGTGAAACATTGCGACACACGATGTTTTGCATGGTGTGTCACTGCATTGCATTCGATTTGGAGGTTTTTGCTAGTAATTTTGATATTTTGGCTCCTGCCTGCAGGCTTATTTTCACGCTAATTTTCCTATTTGGCACATTTTGTGCTCCCACACCCCAATAAGCCAATACATTCTATCCACTGTGCAAAGAAGGCCGTTGAGGTTTCGGCCACTCTGCTACTCGTTATCCCATGAACTTTGAATTTGGTCCGTCAAGATATGGTTCTGGTGGTCTCTGTCGCTTGGGCTTAGACCTCATAACATATTTTTCTCTCTTCAATTTCACCCCCAATGTCTCTGTTCTGCCCCCCACTTAACGTTAGTTAGTATATAACGCTTACTAATTGCTTTTTATCACAGACGTTCCCCTATTTGTTTTGCAGACTGCTCCACCACGTGGGACAATGCGGCAAAAAATAATAATGTCTGGTACCATCGTGGAAGCTCCTCCACTTGATTCTCGCGTTTTGCGTCAACATGGAACCAAAGCATTTAAGTCCCTGAATCAGTTTTACATCAAGGCGGTCGATCTCTTGAGATCTTCTCTTGGTTTGAATTGGTATCCTGTGGGATTTACCGTCAGATTTTTACTTCATTTGCTGATATGGTCATCTAGTCTACTTCTGCTCTCTCGTGTGACGTTGTAGAATTGACCCCCTCTTCGTACGAATGGACCATGGCTGAATCAAATCAATGTTCTGTGTACCATTGGTAAACCAGCGGTATCACGATGGGGCACGCTCGACCCTATGTTTTGAAGACTTTCTCTATTCGCACCTTTCCTCCCACGACTAGTTCCAGATCCCGCAATATCGAAGCTGCAGCTATGCTCCTGGCACCTTGCCACGCTAGATTCTGTTCAATATCGCTAATTGGCGCTCGTCTTATCTTAAAAGCTTTCCCATACGTTCGAGATATTGAAAGCCAAGTGGCTGAACGCTCTTGATGTTTACACTTCAATATACGTCACTGTCTACTTCCATCGAACATATTTACTCTGCGCCTTAGATCAGTCGTCCATTTTTCATTGTATGTGAGTTTATTTATAACTCGCATATTCCATTAGATATTGTTTCTTCGTACTTACTGTCTAGTTTATCACATTTGTTTCCTTGCGGAGAATTGCAGCATTCCCACCACCTATCATGAAGCTGCATCTTTTAGCTCCTCTCATATCGGTTTGCTCTATTTTAATAATTGGAGTATTGGGAGGGTCCGATACAACCGGTAGAAACAGCCAAGATGCCGTTAATAGCGGAAAACGTCTTATTCAGCTACAAGGAAAGGCATACCACAACCTCCATGAGGCGCTTAAAGGACGTCGATACACACACCAGCCTGAAAGGGCGGGTGCGAGTAACGATAATCATGGTGGCGGTGGCGGTGATCGGGCTGATAATAATTGGGGGAAAAGAACCCATCGATGTACGCCAGATAAATTGACTATTCGGAAGGAATGGTGAGTTTGATTCTCGTTACCCTAGGCAATTTACATACATACCAATTGCCTAACCAAAATTCATAGGCGATTCTTGTCTAAAGCAGAGAGACGGAATTATATTCAAGCCGTTTACTGCCTACAGTCCAAACCATCATTATTTACAGCGGAAGAAGCACCCGGCTCCAAAAACCTTTTTGACTCGTTCTCCGTCGTCCATATTACAAAAACTCAATTCATCCATGGAAACGTAAGATTTTGATATATCTGCATTAACTCAGGTTTTGCCAATTATTTATAATTTTTTAGTTTAACTTTCTCGCGTGGCACCGATATTTCGTTTGGGCATATGAGAAGGCGCTTAGGGAAGAATGTGGATATCATGGTGTCAGTCCGTAAGATAACCTTCAACTCCGCCCGACTGGTGAACTCCTGTGGATGTATACTTATGTTTTCACGGTGCAAAAGATATTGGGAATGGGGGTTCGATGTTCATGATCCGCAAAAATCTGCTGTCTTTGACGGTTCCCCTTATAGTCTGGGGAGTAACGGTGCGCCCTTGCCACATCGGGAGCCAACGTACCGTCTGTTGCCTCCTCCGCCTTTACCACAAACTGAGTCCCGCGTATTCCCAGCTGGAACTGGAGGGGGGTGCGTCATGTTTGGTCCTTTTTCAGACTTGACCTCCAATCTTGGCCCAGTAGCCCTGCCTGGGGGGGACATAAACAATCCCCTGCGATACAACCCCAGATGCCTCATGCGTGATATGAGCCCATACGTAGGCCAGCATTACACTGCTTTCAACTGGTCGACATGGACTATCGAAGAGAGCAAGGACATAGATGGTTTTCAATCACGTCTTGCTGGAGCCCCAGGCAACCATGACCAGAAAAGTTTTCCGCTGAATTTCTTCGGGGTACATGGCGGTGGTCATGTATTTTTGGGTGGAATGACTGGACAACGTATGTATACCCAACTATTCTAACAGCAAAATTTTTATATTGTCCTGCGGCGCCCCTTCTCCAATTAAAATGGACCAAAGAAACTGACCATTTTCGATGCCTCTTCTAGATTCTGATTTTTATTCTAGCCCACAAGAGCCTGCCTTTTTCTTGCATCACGGCCAAATTGATCGCCTCTGGTCGATCTGGCAATGGCTAGATTTTGGGGAACGACGAGATGCAATTTATGGAACGCTTAGTCTCGCCAATATACCTCCTACTAGAAATGGAACTTTAGACGATATCATAGACGTGGGACCACTTGCACCGCCAATTCCTGTACGCGATGTTATGAGCACAATTGATGGGCCGTTTTGTTACTTCTATCAATGATCCAAAATGGTTCCTGACGCCTTGGTCTTTTTCGCCATCTTCAATATTTGCACCGTGATATTGGGAACCCTAATTTGACCTCATTTTCGTTTTCGATGACTGGAGGGTGCCAGTTTCATGAAATTTTCCGTGGAATATTTCTGGTTTGATCGGAATGGTGGTCGGGTTCAAGCCAGCTTTGTGCCTGCATGGATAAACACCGCCATAGTTTAACGTTTTGATATAGGTTTTGTACTGCATAATTTAAAATTTCACTCCTAGTGATGGTAGTGAGTAGAGCTCAGCACAGTTAATTAATATTATACGTACAAAATACCGCTGTAATTCTCTTCTTTTATTTAAATTTTTTTTCTGATATTTTTACCCTTTCAAAGAGTACTACTAGTACTCCGTACTCGGAGGTCCTCACAGCTGTTAGCACGTGATATGTAATCGCGTCCACAAATTGGCGTTTTTAATTGGGAACGACGTCACGTAACTTTGGCGTGTTCAGCTTCCAGCACGCGTTGGAAAATCCTCAATCAATGTCCTAACAAAATCCACGTATGTCAACGAAATCGTTTCCGTACGATTCCAGAAATACTACGATGAGCTCAACAATGCTGAAACCTCCACAAAAACGAATTCTCGGTGACGCTACAATCAACCACCGCAATGTGCTGCCGAAGTCGCCCAGCACCACGAAGAAGCGGAAACTCGAAGCTGACCAGCCCGCTATTGGCATTAAACCGTCTTCACAGACAGGGAATAGGAAGCTGATTTCATCTGGCCCTCGTCAATCACAACAGAAAAGCCAGTTCGAAGAGGAAGTGTTGGAGAAATTGACGCAGGACATTTCGGGACTGAAGGAAAGCAACTCGGAAAAAGACCAGCAGTGGGCTCGGCCAAGTTTAGATAATTTTGATCCATCGCGAGACGCTCTTTGTTTCCAGCAAATTGAAGCGGAGGAAGGTACTTTAGGAGGCGGAAAGCATGTCGTCAAGCTTTTCGGAGTTACTGAGGTAGGGCCTCTTTCACTGAATGCTACACAATTCATCGATTTTGGTTTTTATTTCTAACGGGTCCCTACTCTTCAAACCAGACGGGTCATTCGGTCCTTTTGCATGTTACCCAATTTCTACACTACCTCTATGTGGCTGCACCTGTATCATTTTCCCCGCAAGACTGTGAAGGATTTAAGGCGTATCTCGAGCGGGAAATCGATCTCCACCAGCCAGCCATATATTCAGTTCAGATGGTAATGCGAGAAAACCTTTTCGGATTTCAAGGAAACCAGAAAAGCCCCTACTTGAAAATCACAGTGACGGACCCGCGACATATCAATAAACTGCGGACGCTTATCGAATCTGGTCAGGCGAATTATAAAGGAATGTGGAGAGGCGATGGTGATGGGATATTAACATTTGATAACATAGAGTATATTTTACGATTTATGATTGATACCGGGGTAGGTTCCATTGCTGGCTCCGTGACTCATTCCAACACCCCCCTAACCTCTGGCTGATCAATTTTGAAGATATCTGGCATGTCTTGGGTAGAGGCGCCCGCTTCCAAGTACCAAATACTCCCTATGCACGAACGGCTGTCAAATTGCCAAATAGAAGCTACGATTCACTACCGTGATCTCATTGCGCATCCCAACGACGGCGAATGGGCCAAAATGGCGCCACTTCGTATCCTCTCTTTCGACATAGAGTGTGCTGGTCGCAAGGGGGTGTTTCCCGAGGCCAATCAAGACCCGGTAATCCAAATCGCGAATGTCGTTACACGTTATGGGGAATCGAAACCATTCATTCGAAATGTGTTTGTTTTGGACACATGTAGCTTAATAGTCAATACCCAACTATTGGAGTTTAAGACGGAGGAAAGCATGCTAATCGCTTGGAGAGACTTCCTGGAAGAGGTTGACCCGGACGTTATCATCGGATACAATATTGCTAATTTTGATTTTCCCTACCTTCTCAAGAGGGCAGAATATCTCAAATGCTCAGGATTTCACTTCTGGTCAAGAATAAAAAGTACCCCTTCACGGGTAGGAGACGCAAAGTTTTCCAGCAAGCAAATAGGCAATCGGGAATCCAAATCTACGAATATTAGTGGTAGAATTCAACTCGACCTTCTACAACTTGTTCAACGGGACCACCAGCTGCGAAGCTACACTTTGAATTCGGTATGCGCCCAGTTTCTAGGCGAACAAAAAGAGGATGTCCATCATACTATGATCACAGAGCTTTTTAACGGAACACCGGATTCGAGGCGACGGTTAGCTGTTTACTGCCTGAAGGATGCGTACTTACCTCAACGACTTATGGATAAGCTTATGTGCCTTGTCAATTACACCGAAATGGCGAGAGTTACTGGAGTGCCTTTCAATTTCCTACTTTCCCGTGGACAGCAAGTTAAGTTTATTAGTCAACTGTTCCGCAAGGCTCTTGAGCAACAGCTGGTTATCCCAAATTTACGAAATGAATCGACGAGCGAGCAGTACGAAGGAGCTACTGTTATTGAACCTATCAGAGATTACTACGACGTTCCGATAGCAACTCTGGATTTTGCATCCCTATACCCTAGTATTATTCAAGCACATAACTTATGTTACACCACTCTGTTAAAAAAGTCGACCATCGACGCACATCAGCTGAAGGAAGGGGAAGACTATATTGTGACTCCGAATGGGGACAGGTTCTGTACGGCGAAAGTCCGCAAAGGTCTCCTTACCCAGATCTTGGAAGAACTGCTTGGTGCTAGAAAGCGTGCAAAAAAGGAACTTGCTGTGGAAACGGATCCGTTTAAAAAGGCTGTCTTAAACGGACGACAGCTCGCTCTTAAAATCAGCGCCAACAGCGTCTACGGACTTACTGGCGCCACTGTTGGTAAACTACCATGTTTGCCTATTGCTAGTAGCACCACTAGTTACGGCCGTCAGATGATCGAGAAAACTAAAGAAGAGGTGGAAGCTAAGTACACTATCGCCAATGGGTATACTCACGATGCTAAGGTCGTGTATGGTGATACTGACTCGGTCATGGTAAAGTTTGGCACGAAAGACCTCGCAGAGGCGATGAAGCTCGGACAGGAGGCAGCCGATTATGTTTCAGCCAAGTTTATTAACCCGATCAAATTGGAATTTGAGAAAGTATACTTCCCATACCTCCTTATAAACAAGAAGCGATACGCGGGGCTCTATTGGACGAAACCGGACAAGTATGATAAAATGGACACCAAGGGAATTGAAACAGTTCGCCGAGATAACTGTCGTATGGTGCAAACGGTTATCGAAACTGTTCTCAAAAAAATCCTCATTGATCGGGACGTTGACGGCGCCCAAAAGTATACCTCCCTATAACCCCATTTTTGTATTCTTAAATTTTCCTTTTCTTCCACCCTACTTTATTAACATTTTACTTTTTTACAAACAGCTACGTGAAGGATACGATTTCGGATCTCCTCCAAAACAAAATCGATATGTCTAAGCTCGTGATCACCAAAGCCCTTTCGAAAAAGGATTATACGGCAAAACAAGCCCATGTCGAGCTGGCGGAGAGGATGAAGAAGCGCGACGCCGGCTCTGCTCCCACACTTGGTGACCGAGTCGCGTATGTTATTGTTAAAGGTGCTGGAGGATCAAAGAATTATGAAAAATCCGAAGACCCGATATACGTGCTCGAAAACAACATTCCAATAGACACGAAATACTACCTTGATAATCAGTTGGCGAAGCCCCTCACGCGTATCTTCGAGCCCATCCTTGGCGAGAAGAAGGCCGGCCAGCTACTCACAGGCGAGCATACTCGATCCATCTCAGTCGCAGCCCCAACGCTAGGTGGTCTGATGAAATTCACCAAAAAAACCCAAACCTGTATGGGTTGCAAAAAACCGCTTACAGGGAAGGAAGCGAGCGACGGTGCGGTTTGTGAAAACTGTATCCCGCGGCTCGGTGAACTCTACACCAAGACTTTAACTAAGGTGTCTGATCTGGAAGTGCGATTTGGGCGCCTATGGACCCAGTGCCAACGATGCCAAGGCAGTTTGCATTGTGAGGTTATCTGCTCCAGCAGGGATTGTCCGATATTCTACATGCGGATGAAGGCGAAGAAGGATGTTGAGGATGCCGAGAAAGAGTTAGCACGCTTTGATCATGATTTGGGAGCCTGGTGAGAGAGGCCGTGGATAAGGATGGTGGGAGGATACCGGGATGTCTCCTATTTATTTCTGGCTTGATTACGTGCTGGTGTTCGCATTAGGATTGAATCTTATCGGATTGACTCGCTTCTTATTTTACTTCATATAATGGTGTATGAGAAGTATCCATAATTTTGCTTTCCTGCTTGCTTGCCGTTTGTATGATCATTTTGTCTATGTGTACTCCGTACATCTACTTACTTTTCACGGTAATGGTATTCCTTCGATTCTAGGTTGTATTTTTAGGTTTTTCCGTGCTTATTCTTTTCCGCGATCCTCTTTCAACTCTTTCAAGACAACTAAATATCTGTCTACCATTTTCTTGATATCCTCCACTTCTCTCCTTCAAAGTTTATGACACCAACTCTCCTCTGTCTTAGCATTATTTCCCTTCTTCCTATTTACAGATTCTCCATTGACTAGTTCTCTATTTCTGTAGAGAAGCATTCACCTAACCCCAAATCCAAGTTTGAAGGGCCACTGATTTATTTATATCAATCACCTTAGATGCAAAATGACGATATCTCCCGATGGGTCTTATGTACTGTTCTATAGTGCAATACTGTACCTAGTATCTAATTTAACTTTTCTCTCAGAGGTTATTCTCCTAGCCTACTAGTAACTAGTAAGCTACGATTGCAAAATCCTCGAAAAACCAAGAATAAACAATTATTGGTTATGGTTTTCTAAAACTCTCGACTGCTGTGCATGGCTACCTATGAACTTTCACATGTACGCCAAAGTTTTTGAGAAGAAATCTTCTTATGACGTCATTGAAAAATGTGTCGGTATACTGAGACAAAGGGCATTTTGAGAAATATGGAGTTTTATAGAGATAGTACCATTGAAATTACTCCGATTCTGGTGTGGGGGTAAATTCGAATGAGCAATTATCCCTGTCGCAAAAACTTCCCTCACTAGAAACCAAAGGATTAAACAATCCGCCTCCTGCTTGTCCCCTGTAGAATACTACTGTGTAGTAGTACGGAACACCTTTTGTACGCAACTAATTAGTTAGCGCCGCCTGATCGAAGCCGCGAGGAATAACAGGTTTGGCAGTGTTTGCGTGACAAAAGTGAGGCCTGATCCCGCATGTTGTTGTTGTTTCCTTCCAGAGATGGTCCCGGCAACCAAAGCACAGCCAAAATCGTCCTTATAAGGCGACCAATAATATATGGTGCCCACGATTGCTTCCCAATTGTAAATATCTGCATGTGAAACAGATCCGTGGATGGCCCCCTGGTGCCTCTTGTCTGCCTTTGTTCCCAGCTCGTTGGGTAACTATACAGTTAGCGCGCGACTTAAAAATATAGCCGGAAAACTGGCTCTCGCTCATTGGCTGGCACCAACGTCACCCCAACACTAGAATTGAACATCATAAATCACTGACAACGACAGCTTCGTTGCGCGTCGAATCCATTGAGTATCAACGATTTTCACCATTAACCACACACAAAAAATGCCTGAACCACAGAATCACCGGCCAGGGGATGACTCCGTATCGTGGCCAGAGGTAAGTAAACCAGAGTTTGCAGCTTCCGCAGCTCAACCACACAAAAGTTAGGTTGGAATTATTTTGCTGACAACATACTGTTGGCCCTCACAGATATTTTCCCAGCACGAATCAAACTTGAACCGGCACCTCGATATATGTGGCATGGTCAAACAACATGTCGTTCCAGAAAGCCCATCGTCCCGTGCCATCTCGTCAATGGTGGATCGAACTCAGGAGCTGCTAAGACAGCTAGAGAACCTCAGGATTGAATTTGTAATTTCTCCACTATTGAGTTCTCAAGCTATTGCGACATATTCTGACGTAAGGAAAACCGTACTAGATGCCGCAGCATACTGCAACCAGAATCCTCTCCGGCAAATCTATGAATAGGGTCAACGAACAAAGAGCATGCAATAAAGATGCAGAGCCTGTGTGCCAGGGTCCTTCAACTTCTCAGCCAGCTACACAAAGTGGGAATAATCAACACCCTCGTGATGGACCAAGCGCATCTGGGGCATCGACCCCGCCTTTTGTGTTTGACAAAAGACCTTTCCCCGTTTCCCTCCCTCAGCACCCAAGGAGCACGAACAAACGCTCCTTGGACGATGATAGCCGAGCCAGGGATAATGGTGAGGTAACGGTCGTCCTGTCTGCAAGGAAGCGGAAGAAATTATATTCAACTGAGCATGGCGAGGCCGTTAATAGTGACAACATGCCTACAGGCTCTTCAACTCGGTTTGTCGAAACCGAAGATATATCAGCGGAAGTTGAAGCGCGGCTCAAAGCAAAGGAAGAGAACCGACGACGTAGAGCAGAGAAACAAGAAAGGAAAAGGAAAAGGAATAGCGCGGGGTCAACTTCTGGAGTACCCGGAGCCGAAATTTCATCACAGCCACGAGCGAAACGATCAAAGGCCCATCCCGCTGCTGAGCGGGACAAACCCCCTGTAACTGGTCCCGCAAATGGCGGTGTCAGGAAACAGGAGAAAAGAAGAATCGTTGCTGATGCTTATGAGAACGTCAAAGAGAATGGGGAAGGCAACAACGGCAAAGTGTACAAAAAGGCGAAGAAGTCGCGATCGTAGTTTAGTATTACGATAATGAGAGCTATGTATATTATGCCTATATTGGTCCATATTTACAAGGCTTTCTCTGTCTCCTTCTCGCCAAAATCAATTTTACATTACTGCTATCTTTCTAGTCGCCTTGTGATCGACATCTATCACATGTGCACTGTTTTGCTTCATGACAACACCATTTGTCTCCATGCCATCCTGCTCATTTTGCTCTTCGTTCTACGCGGGTGGGCTCTCGTCCATCGCGCCTCCTTTCTTACTTTTCCTTTCTGAGCCTTGAGTTCCCGCAACGGGAAAGGGCAATACACGCCCACCTATGGGCTCCAGAGAACTGGCAGCGAGTAACTTTATTATTCGACTTCTTACCTCGGTTTTGTCCTTTTGTTGACAGTGTTGGCCAGAGAAACCATTGGCGAACTCTAACGTGAGCCCTCGCCCCTGGTTCTCTTCGCTTCCCCTGTTCTAAAAGGAATGGTGGTATTGATACTCGCTTCTTACTTTGACGCAATTTTTCACAAACGACCAATATGAGCTTATTGGAATAAAGTCTCGCCAAACGTTCCAGTAACTGCTATAAATTCGCCGTCCTGTCCCCGGCGACGATATCATTCCTACATTTTTCTTACAAGCTCCGTCGTTCATTCGTTCATTCGTTCTTTCGTCTTCATTCGTAACCTGGAATTACGTGATTCCGTCCTTCGTTCGTTTCGTTTCTGGTTCTGTTTAAGTCTACTTGGCAGCTATATTTACTCCCGTTACAATGTCCGAAACTACATACGACGCCCCTAACTTATTCGATATGTCACTAGCAAGCTTGTCGTTCAATCCACCACTCACCGCTGATGAGAAATACCACCAAGCATGTTGTGATACGCTCTGGAAAGACCATTTGGAGATCTCCGTCGGCTTTATAGATCTCACCCTGGCAGACGATATGAATGAGGCAGGAACAGAATTGCCTTCTCAAAACTCTTCACAGGAGTCACTTCCATCAAATACTCCTCAGACACTTCTAGGTTCTATATCGCCCACTCCTCCATCTTGTCGTCCACACACTCCTCCTCACACTCCTCCAGAAAAGGCTCGCCATCCACGGAATTCTTCTCCGAAAAAAATTTCGCAGCGTTCTCCACAGTATGAAAGTCGTCGGGAGAATCCACAGCTCCGTCCACAACCTAACGAAAGCAAAATCACAAAGAAATACAAAAACCCGCTTACCGCGTCTCTCAAACAGTTCACGAAGGAAGTACTAGATGAAAGCCCAAACGCATTTAAAAATGAGTGGTACAAAACACAGGAAGTCACGCCCACCAAACGCATGAGTTATGTTAAACTTTTAGAACGAGAGGGTACGCACTACAAGTCAAGCTGCTAAACTTCTATGAGTGTAATTTTGTACTGTATTGGTTTTGGCTTTTTATTTCCTTTTCTTTTATTTTTTTTCTGTTCTATTTTTTTTTTGTTTGGATTTTTTTTCCCTGTGACGAGAAGCGGTGTTACGACTTTTACCCTTTTTTTCATGCTTTTCCTTCCTGTGAATCATGTTTAACGTTCGTTGTGGCGCAGTTCGCTGTACTATGTTTGTTTACTTGAGACGTGTATTTTAGCAGGAGTTGGGATGTGCCCGGTTACCACCTGAGAAATTGCTGTTGAGACGTCTTGCAACTGTACTGAACTGCTGTTTTTCGAAACATTGTTTTAAACACACTTTGCAAATATTCTTTTTCCCAGTTACAAGCTTATACAATCATCTCTATATTTAGGAGATTTGTGGAGCGCTAGGCTGATTTTTTAGAGTTGATCGATTAACTTACCGCAGAGGGTCATGGGCTTTTTGGTAAATTTTAGGAATGTTGCTCAATGATATATTGCCACAGGCAAATATTCTTTCCCTCGTATGGATGACAGATGACACGAGAGTAAATTGAGACGTGAAGGCATCCCTATTTACATGAAAAAGAAGTGGTCAATTAAGTCTAACGTATGGTACAATGCATTGGGATCCATCTTGGTCAGGTAGTGCTGTCAGCACATTCCCCCTGGATCAATTGGACGTAAGGAATATCCCCCCGTGCATCCAGGTTTTGCACAGGTGGAAAGCTGTTCAAAGGATAAATGGAGAGATGGTAAGAGCCGCACGCCGTTTTATTCGTAGTTGACGAGTGGTTGAATTATACCGTCGCTTAGCGCCACGAAATTTCCACCCGCTTGCGCTTCCAAGATAACCTGATTCAGCTGATGTAGAGGGCGGAATAGTATGTATTGTACACATACAATCTTTGTCTTCTGCTTAAAGGCGATTGTTCAGCAATAGTCGCGGAGCTGGAGAGTCACTTGAAAAAGGCTCCCATTCTACAACATGGAAGGCACGTCCTCATTTTCGCTCACTCTTCTCTTCCGTTCCGCCTCCGCTTATCCTCTCACGCTGCTCGCCATCTTCACTCTGCGGAACATCATCCTTCCCCCAATTCACCACCTCCCAAATATGCTCTTTAATTAAATCTCCGTATCCCTTCCCTTCCTCCAGTGCCTTCTGCTCTTCCCTGCGCCTTCGCTCTTTCCACCCTTCCCTCTCCCCACCCATCCACACTTTTTTCACAATATTCAATTCCTTCTCCTCCTCTTGCCTCCGCTTCAATCTCTCCAACTCCTCCCCTACAATGTTCCCTTCCCGAATCTGAGCCTCCCGCGCAGCCCGCAGCTGCGCTTGCATCGCCTCCGCTTGCGGTGTGGGCAGGTCGCGGAACATGTTCGGCCGGTCCTCGCCAACTGTTCGCGACCGGACATGTCCAACTATGCTCCTCCCTGTGTGTACGGAAGTGATACGGTTTACGGAGACGAGGAAGGCAGCGCCCAGGCTGAAGGTATAGAAATCGAGTTTGCGGGGCGGGAGAGCGATAAAGATAGGGGACGCAAATAGAAATGTGTAGGAGGCAAAGTTCTTGAACTTTTCAAAGTCGGCGGTGCGGTCACGGGCGGGGAGGGTTGCTCTAGTCGTACAGGGTGTTTGAGAAGTGGAGGAGTCGTCCGCCGCCATGGTCAGGATGTAGGAGAGGGGCTTCCCTCCTATTTTCCCTTCTTATGTGGAGTTCCTGGAGACCCTAGTATTGTTTTTTTCTTTCAATTTAAGGCGGCTGCCGTGATGTGTTATCGTCGTGTTATCGTCCATTCGAGGGTTGCGATAACTTCAATTGGAGAACCTTTTTTGTGAAAGAAAGAAGAAATATGTGGGCTGATGAGAAGTATATTCAATTTTAATCGCTAAGAGTCTGTCTTTGAATACATTGAAATATACAAAATTGATGGATGAAGGAGCAAATGCGGGTCTATAAAATCTTAGACCACTAAACTTTTTTGGTAACTTCCATGTCGGGCCACAAAACGGCCCAGGCGCTACGGAGAAATTCATTTCCGTGCAAAGCATTTTGCACGTCTCCTTCAAAAGAATGTTGCGGAAACAACTTTTTACATACACATTCTACACCGTTCCTCATACACAGATGATAAAGGAATAAAGAACTAAGACTTGAGTCCCCAATGCAGCCGGCCTCCCTATCTGTGCAAAGTCTGACGAGTAAAGCTGGTGTTGGTTTCTTTTCAACAGAATATAAAGATCCCTCAGCCTTCTCTACGGAGTACGCCCAGACGAGTTGGTATAACAAGATTTATGTATAAAAGTACGGATTTTCATTATATGGCCCTTATTTGTGTGACAGAAGATATATTAATTACAAAGGCTCAGTGGCTGCTGACTGATTCATTCTATAAATTAAAACGAACTACTCTGCACAACGCCCAAGACTTAGGGTTCGCCCTCATCAACTCGAGACACTCCTCTATCGCGGCGTGATGGCATGAATGGGACTGCAATCTACGCGGCCGCCGGAGGATAATTCGAAGATCTGAATCTCAGCTTTGCCCGTTTCGAGTGTTGCCTGCCACTCAGCGACAAACATGCCGGTATTGACCCACTTCAGATTCTCGATGTCCGTGGTTAATGTGCTATTGGTTATTAGTTGATGATAGGAAGCTCTCAACATGACGGGATACATACGCATAGCCAAATCCATGAAGATCCACATTGGAATAAGATGTGGTGCCAACAACCGTGGCCACAAGATGCTCCCCTGCATCATTTTCAAAGAGATAACGGGCGTCGAAAGACTTTGGGCTGTTAGTCTGGCTTACTCGCATCTATACGGCTGATAAACATACAGTGTATACACCCCCAGCATTCTGAAGGTATGACTCGACGGATGAGGTAATGTTTGGAACAATGTGGCCATTGAATATGCCAGTGATTTCGCCCCCCCAAACTGGTACGGTGACAACTATGCCGTTCGGTGTAGTTGTGTTGATGGGAAAGCCCACCTGATAGTCAATGCTGATAAAAGATTTTGCCTGAGGAGGGTGGAAAACGCCATCAGCTGCAAGGGCGCTTGCCACAGAGCACGCGAGGATAAGAAGCTTGGAAAGCATTGTGAATCTGAACTTTGCCGTTTGAGATTTGAAGAGCCGTCAAGAGAGGTTTTGAGGGTGATTGACTGAAGAATAAATTGAGAACATGATTTTGTTTGAAGGCACAGGCTTGATATATAGGCATTCAGTTAGACAGAGTTATGGCGATTCCAGCATCGCCGGCGACTACATCTCAGCCCGTTTTCAACGCTAAGTACTCCGTACTACGTGCTTAAGAGATGAACTCCGCTTGAAATATCAGGGCCGAGATGGGAACGGAAATAACCCCTTGTTACGGTTAGCTGGGCTTTGCCTCTCCGGTAAACAATTCGTAGCCTCAGAGACAATTCAGACAAAACTTTCCAAATTTATAGACCTGGGTGTACTAGTTAACGTTGATTTCTCGGACCAGTCGAAGATTCTGTTCTGGTATCAGCACTACTAGTCACCATCTCTTGCTGTGTGCGGGTGAAACTAACGACGTGCTCAGAAAATTGACCAGAGAAATATTTGCGAGCCAAATTTGATTGGATGGAGCGCGTTCACTAGCCCCTATTAGTGACAGCTTCTTAGCCCTGATTATTCATCCGATCATCACCTTGAAGACAGCTGCATTAGTGTGAGACTTAACCGCTAGGCCAAAAAGGACGCCCTTAGAGACTAAGGGTTTCTCGGTTGATACAACAGCGGTTTTGACGGTCTCATAATTAGTGAGTGGAGATAGCCGCGAGCGGCTCGCCTCATCCCCTATACTCCGTACGGAGTACATATGTTCTTTATATTTCGCATAAATACTCCGTATGGTGCTGCCAAGTCACTGCTGTAACGTCACCATCGCTGGAAACATAATGACATCATGTAGAAGTGATTATCTGCGGAGTATTGGGTGGGAGTTCGGTCAACTGTTAAACCAATGCGGAGTAGTTACAGATGAGTGGCAGCTCACATTTTGTACTAGCAGTACTAATATTACTGCGTAGAAGGCAATCAAACAGGGGTCGACGGAGAAACAGACCCATATCGTACGGAGTACACGATCTTCCCAACTCTGTCCAACACGCCAGGGCTCGTAGACTACTATATCGTACGGTATATTCTTTAACACTAGGCCGCAGCGGCCGCCAAATCGACGTATCACAGACGCGTTAGCTGTTTGAATCTCTTTCTTTCTTTTACTTTTTCTTTTTCTTTTTTTCTTAGCGAGTTAAGCAAAGGGGGAAGGAGTCGCAATATAGCTGATTCGTAGAGAGCGTCAACCTGCAACCTTTGACCCAGCCGTGATTTGGGTCTTGCCATATAGTTGTAGCTTCTTGCTGTGGGACGAAATCTCCCTCGCAATCGCAATCATGTTGGAGCCCAAAACGGTAGTTCTTGAGCCGGTGTTGCACAAGTGAATATACCAGACGATATGTAGGCTGTCAAGCGCTAAGGATCGAATAGAGCCTGTGCATATGGAGTGCTTCGTACTCCAGGCCATCTCTAAAAATAGAGGTATGCGGCATTCATGACAGCTGGAGCGGCTCGGTCTGCCCACGTGGACAACTGGCAGATCCTGGAAGCCCAACATTCGGGCGAGGCAGATGTGTTGAACAAGATCCCTTTGTCGGATAAATATACGGCGTAGTATATTCGAGGTCCTCCAGACATGAGGCCTGTAATTTTAGACGATGGAAATGATTTCCCTCAACAAATACTTCGTACTAATATCCACCATTCCACGCAAATAGCAGTTCAAGAAGCCCAGCCACGATGCTTCTGACGCGAGATTTCCTCTTGGGTTACTATTAAAAGGCATCGGATCTTGCGGGTAACAACAAAGCCCAGGAGCCACCAGGTCTGCTCTCTTAGCGTCGTGAAACATCTAAAGGAGGAATTATCGCTCTGTACTACATTAGTACTCCGTACTCCGTGCGACTTGTCAACATCCAAAACTTGCCAGCCAGTAATTTTCGGTTGTCAAAAGGGCCGGGCGAGAGTTCTGTGGGTCAGTCAGCATGGCCTTCTTCAACGGGGTTAAACCAGCGGATAGTCAGCATGTAAAATGCCTTATTTCGGGTTGTCCTGCTCGGCATGAAAACCTCTCCTACATTCTTTCATCCTACGAGTTCTTAGCATATCAGTCCAGACAGGCCATAAGAGTACTCCATACATGATACGCATAAAAACTCATAGCAGCTCGGAATATCACGATGACCCGCCTTGACAACATATGGTCCGCCATAATAATCTTTTTTTCCTGTCTATTGAAAAATGGTTTTCATTTATGAAAGCTATCCACATGTTTTCCCCCGTCCATATTTCCCCTTTAAATAGTACAGAGCACCCTTTAATACTAGATATCCCTTCTTCTCTCTAGATATCTTGGAGTCAATGGCTCTTGGAAGCTCAGCTAATATGCATCCGACAAGATGCGCTGCACAGTACCAAATAAGTGAAATTGTGTGTGTGTGTGTGTGTGTGTGTGTGTGTGTGTTAACAAGAATAATGTCTTGTGTAGGGATGTTTGTTTTTTTGTGTTTTTATGGAGACGCAAGACGGAACTATCATCTTGTCCTTACAGCTGCCTTTCATCAATCTGATCCCTTGTAGTAAAGAATTCGAATTATTCATATCTCGCATTGTACAGTACAAGGGAGAGCGTCATCGGAAGAAAATGGGTACGCGCAATTGACAAGGAGACAAGACTTTAGAGGATCAGGAGAAACAAATGCAACGCTATTTTCAAACTCCTTGATCCAACGAATATTGACGTCTGAAGCTGTGCAGTCTCAGAAGCTATGAAAAGAATGATCTTTCGGGGACTCAACGAAGTTCACATGGCCGCTCTCACCGTTGGCCAAAGTGCAAGAGGTAGAAGCGTCTCTACTTTTGCCCCTATTTGCGTACTCAGGAAAGTATGGATTAGTCAATCCCATTGGGAAAGGCTCCAGCGCATTTTTTTTCCAACTTGACTTTATATCGAACAACAATAGGGGCTTCGAACTAGTTTGCACACCTCAGAATTCAAGAAATATATCGTTTAACCACGCACTATGTATACGCTTGTGAATACTAATTTTTGGTGGAGCGAGGCTTAAAACTTGCATCTTCTGCAAGACAGGCACCCTTTCAGGTTCAACCTTGTGACTCGGGGGATTAAGTAGACAGGCCCCGCTCAATCTCTCCTCGATCTCAAGAGTGGAATGCAGGCATGGGGGAATGCCTCATGAATAGGCGAGTTAGGCATCTTATGGAAGGGGAAAGAGGATGATATTTGGTTACAGAATTATGGACGTACAAAAATGCATTACGCCATATAACCATGAGTCCTAAAACGAAAAGTAAGATCATTGTGTAAGACGATAAGTGGTACATTCTTATGTTCTGCTTGTGTTATGGGATAGCTTTTAAGGCAAGACGAAATCCGTACACAGTTTTCTCCGACAACGCCAGCGCCAGCCTAAAACAAGAAAAGCCCCTTAAGCGCTGGCCTTTCCTTTTCTCTATAAAAGTACTGTCAGCATCAGAACTGTTTCCTCTTTGAGGTAAATCTTACATTGAGAAACACTGAAGTGACGAGACCCACTGCGCCGGATACATAGACTGGTATATATCTAGATATAATTTTTAGTAACGGTATCAATAGGTAAAAGCTGCGAGGAAGGGAAGCATTTTTACATACACTTTCTTGATACCCTCAACGATGACAGCCAGAGAAGCCTCTCGAACCTCGGCAGGGAGTTGAGCTAGAATATTGCCACTCGCCCCGAGAAGGGCGGATTCAATCTCATCATGAGTGACATTTGGGATGGTCTGAATAAGACCGTTAATCGCGTAATTAACAAAAACCGCTGCTGATATGGACAGTCCGAAAGTAATTCCAAGCAACTGGGCTATTATTTTGATCAATGATGCGTCAGTTTTTGATCCGAGCTAAGACGAAGCGGTGAGAGTCCTACCTAACATCATAAAACTGATAGAGTATGCCATCATTGCAGGCTCAGTAAACGACTGCATAACAGCATACCCAGCTTGAATATAGCAGCCAGTTCCAATTCCAACAAGCACCTCGTAACCGTATATTTCTCGTGCTGGAGTAGTGGCATCAACCCGAGCTAGAGATCAATAGTGAGAAACGCAGTGTTAAATTTTCATTTTCCCCCGGGTAGAACTTACAGAACAGAACGCCACCGACGAGTACTAAAGCGCTTCCAGCAACATACCATGGCTGGTAATATCCAAATTTAGACATCAGAGCTCCGTTAATGAGGATTACCACGCTGATGAATATAATTAGCGGCAGGAGCCTAACAGCTGAGTCCATAGGTTCATCACCGCGGACGAAAGCAAAGTAAGTTGGGATATAATATATCGGGACGAAACCACCGGCATTGGAAGCCGCCATGCAAATAAAAAGAAGAACTGCTTCCTTCATTTTCAAGAATGAGACCGGAAACATGCGATGCTCTTCTTTCGTCATGAAACAAAACACTTGTTGAAAACCGAAGGCAACGGTAAGTACTCCTGATAGAACGAAGAGTACGATAATCTGCGCACTGTCCCAATCGTACATAGGGCCACCGAAGTTGATCGCCATGATTATGCATGCAAGTACAGCGACACTCAGTATTCCCCCTATATAGTCGAAGTCGCGGAATCGGGAAAGGATCTTCTGCGATCCACGGGGGTCAAATCCTGGGATGAGAAATAGGTAGACAGGGGCGAAGAGGGCGCCGACGCAGAGGTTGATATAGAATCCCCATCTCCAGGTAGCGCTGGATTCCGCAAAACCACCACCGATAAGCGGACCAACGACGGTTCCTGTGCCGAATACAAGTCCACTAAATGATGTGTTATCAGCAGGGCAGTAAACCTGCTTGGTAGATGTCTTTCGACCAGCAGGGATATTAACTTACCAAAGGCCCAAATACATAGGCCGCTCTTTATCGTTGGTATTGATAGAAAGAATATTCATCACACCGAGATACATGCCATTACCACCGGCACCTGCAATGACCCGCCCGATAATGAAAGCATTGATGTTCGGTGCACCACCGCAGAGAGCCGATCCGCCCTGAAACAAAATAACAGACGCAATATACAGAAACTTGATGTTGAATAGTCCATAGAGTCTGCCAAATGGCAAGACCACAGCAACACCACCAATCATAAAACTACCCATGCTGTGATCAGAATATGACGCGATGGAAAGTCTCTTCGTTTTGACTGAACTTACCCAACTGACAGCCATGCGAGCTTATCCGTGTTTTGGAAATCCGTTGCTATCACCTGCAAGAGAAGCAACACTTATCAGTTAAGACTTTTGTGAACGACGAGAAAACCGGAGGTTTAACAGACCGGGATAACGTTGGCAGTGATAGTATTATCTATGGCATAGAGAAATATGCAAGAAAGCGTGCTGGCAACGACCAAGAACCACTAACAGACTGTTAGCTGGCACTGCCAATAAGAGCTCCTACAGAAACATTTGGGTTCTCACCGAAATCCCCCCTCTTTTGCGTGCTTCAGGGGATGGTGGGGACGGGGATGGCGATGGAGAATTACGTTCCGGATCGGTTATTACAGCGGGTTTTTCCTCAAGTCCATGCTGGACGAGGTGAGATTCCGGCTCCTGGAAAGCCACCATTGTCGCTATGGGTCAATCTGTAGAGAACAAGAGGGAGAATCAAGAGAAGCAAGAGTAGTAGGCCTTCTGACGAATTTTTGAAAACGAACAAATCCGACTTTTTAAGTCGCGTTTTTCAAAGGACAAAAGAATTCACCGAGCTGCGCATTTTGTCAGCAAGGGGTGAAAGGCCAACGGTTCGAATTGATTGCTAATCAGCTTCTGTGCTACAATGCTTCAAAACATCAGCCCTGGTTCGGGGGATCGCCAGAGGGTCAGTTACTAAATACAACATTCGGAGGCCTGTACGGAGTATGTATTACTATCGTACGGGGTATATTCAGAAACCACCGGCGAGCTTACAACCCTAAAATAGGAACGTCGTTGTTGTCGTATTTGTGTAACATCCGTGAAACTGCCAGGATCCTGGAGTATCCGTTTACGCTGTGTTGAGTGCAGGGCATTGAGCCCTGGTGTCCCGCACTTTGTCCCTGCACTGTGGAAGCCAAGAAGGGAGAAAAAGCAACAAGAAAATATTTTCTCACCGTTTGCAGCTAATTACTGTACTGCGCTTTAATGGCCGAATACCGCTAGCTGGAAATCTTAATTACGCCGCCACATCCAAGGAGTAAAGCTGAATCCTCCGTACGTATACGCAGGATTACTCCATATGGAAATACTAGAATTATTGGAACCAGCCCCCAAAGCTCATTTCACTTACTCTCGACAGCCCCATAAGCTAAGAATTTGATATGAGCTCCCTAGTACAGTATAGACTAGACACCGGGGAAAACACATCCTGCACGTAGTCAGAAGACGAATAGGCTGGTCAAGCTGCAATTGAAGTGGTCTGTGTTGATTCCAATGACACCCGAGTCCCCTGAATCGAGCGGAAAGAACCCAGGCTCGCTGGTATTCTTGAGGCTTATACCGCCCCTGTAGATACCATGCCTAGTATTCAGTCCGTGGGGGAACCGCGAATCCCTGTTGTAGCACAGCGATACGAGGAGTCCAGGACCCGGTGTTCTGCATAAAAGGGCAACGGTCCGCAACTTATCTGTAGTTCATTCTTCCCATATTAGGCCCAGAAATCACAACTAAATAGTCTTACAATAAAAAGGTGTGTACTTATCTCTAAAACTTGAAATTGAGGGCCAGAAACATGCTGAATAGCATCTTACCATTTACTGTAAGTTTCTATGTCATTCACTTCTGCAGCCATCAGCTAACCGTCGGTAAAGCCTGAGGTCGCCGAAGAAGTGAGTGAGTATTGTCTCAAACACACAAATGCGGCTCCCCAGACGATGAACGAGGTATGGGACTACACCGCGAAATCATTCAAAGACGCGGATAAGATGTCTTCTCCCATACAGGTAAGCCAAGCTGTGGGCGTAAAGAAAAAGATACGAGACTGATGATTTCATAGGGTTCCTGGATGATATTTTTAGCTCAAGATCGCAAACCAAAAAGAAGTAAGACACCCTGAAAGTCCGTCGCTGCAAGCTTAGACCTAATTCCCATAAACAGTTCTTGAAATCGGGACTTACTCCGGGTACAGCGCACTAGCTTGGTATGAAGGCACCAAGGCGACCCAGGCAGAAATCATCACTTTGGAACTCAGCCCAGAGATGATTGCGGCTGCGCGAAGTGTGTTTGATAAGTACAACGTCAACGATAGAATCACCTTAATTGAGGGTCCAGCAGCTGAATCGTAAGGCATTTTCCCATTCAGCGTGTTTTTTTTTTTTTTTTTTTTTTTTTTTTTTTTTTGCGGCCAACAACAGTGAGTATTCATGGACTAATTACAACCAGAGTGCCTGATATTTTGTATTTTGGTACAAGGCTCGAAACATTGTCGGGAACTTTCGATCTTATTTTCGTCGATGCCAACAAGGATGGGTACGAGAGTTAT
>LGRN01000290.1:0-34316 GCA_001883825.1 Emergomyces pasteurianus Ep9510
CAATAAGAATGATGCAGTCTCAACCTTCAATTCAATCTTTGTACATTTATATTTTTATCAGTTATAGCTTCAAATCAACTTGTTTTAGCTGCTTTAGCAGTTACAAATCAAGAATTAAGCCAGCAACATGCTGCTGATTTATATAAAATTTCTTATACAAGTCTCAGTCATTATCTTATTGACTGTATAAATAAAACTACAGCAAATACAAAATAATAAAAACTTAAATTCTCTAAAGAAGATGTGCTTGTGCAGTGAATTCTATCTATGAATAAACATAATCTCTCTTCTCAACTCTTCTTCATACGAAGCATGGCGAACCTTCTTCTTGAGAAATAAAAAGATGAAAACTCAGAATCAATTAGACCTAATTAAGTGACCCGTTTTCTTCAACGACATGAGGAAATCAGGTCTAAATTCGTACAAAAGTTTGACTACAAACGTGCCCTCTGCAAAAGCTCAACAATTATACAAAACTGGTTTTAACTTGTATAAGAAATCATGAAAGAATATAAGATTCTGCCAGATGATACATATAATATAAATGAAACTGAATTTGCAATGAGAATAATTACAACCTGTATGATTATAACCAGCTCTGAGAGAAAAGGTCGTTCAAAGCTATTACAATCTAGAAATAGAGAATGAGCAACTGTGGTTAATTCAATCAATACTTTAGACTGAGCTTTAGATTCAATGTATATTCTTAAAGAAAAGACGATTCCTTCATACAAGAATAAGATTAATCTGTCATCTACATGGATCGTGAAGAGTAGTTTAAATAAATGAATCAATAATGAGCTTGAGTTATTTTGAATTAAGAAGGTTTTTGACAGACAAACTCAGTCTCGTACAAAAAGTCAATATTGATTACTTATCATGAATGGCCATGAAAGTCATGCTACTTCAGAATTGAATAGCTTTTATATAAAGAATCAGATTATTCTTCTCTATATGCCTCTTCACTCTTCACATCTTTTACAGCCACTGAATGTGAGCTGTTTTGAATCTTTAAAGCGATCGTATGGAAAGAAGATTGAGAATTAAATATAATGTAGAATTAACTATATAGATAAGCTGGATTTCTTGCAGCTATATAGTAAAGCTCATATAGAAATCTTTACTGAGCAAACTATTTAGAATGGATTTAAAGCTACTGAATTAATTCTATACAATTTTTAAATAGTTTTATTCAAGCTAAATCTATCTACTTCTTCTTCTTCTACTACTTTACATGACTTTAAAAGCTCTTAGACTTTAAAAACATCTCAGAATCTTGCTAAAGCATAAAGACAATTAGTAAGACTTTAAAATCAAATGCAGCATCGTACAAAACCTCTTTTTAACTTAATTAATCAATTCTTAAATAAGCTCTTTCTTAACTATGAAAAACTTATAGTTAAGAATGTTTTACTTATACAAGAAAATAAGAAGCTTAAGACTGCAAATGAGAAACAGTAGAAGAAAAGAAAGAGTATATACAATCTTCATGAAGATGCAGCAAAGCATGTATAAAAAGAGAATAAAAATCTAATACAAAAGATAGTTGAGAACTCTGTATAAAGAAAGAGTGAGAATTCAATGCAGAAGAAGATAGTTAAGAACTTTGTACAAAGAAAGAGTGAGAACTCAACACAGAAGAAGATAGTTAAGAACTTTGTATGAAGAGAGAATGAGAATTCTGTAATTAAAAAACAAGCTTCTTCTTGCTGTAGTAGATGTAGAGCTTTTAAACATACTGCTCGTAGTTGTCCTCTTAGTTAGATTCATACAAAGTATTATTGTATGTAGTAGATAGTGAATGACATGACTTATTGCATTTGAAATTCTACAATCTTTTTTCTTCTCTTTTTCTTCTTCTCTCTCTTCTCTCTCTTCTTCTTTCTCTCAATTCATCATCACAGTGATCATGTACGTACAACATACAAAGCTCAGATAAGTTGTTTTATTAAGAGAATATTAAGCTAATCATCTTTATACAATAGAGCACTCTTCTTTGTTAATCTCACAGATCAAGGGCTCTTTCGTACCCTCTTCGTGGCTGATCAACAACTGAAAGACTTTACTTATAATGCAAGACAGAAGACGATTCTGACTCTTTCTAAACAAGATGTTCTTTTTGTACACGACAGTATAGAAGAATATCAGATTAGAAGCCACCGGTCGTCGTACATAAATGAGATCCTCATTTAATCTTAAGAGCGTCCAGAGGTGCAGGCCTGTACTGACTGTCGCGATGATTCAGGTTTCTGACCATTCTTAGAGTGTCACTGACTATCAGACCACTTTGACGGAGCATGTGGAAACTGTAAATGGCGTGATCATGTCAGTCACTGCTTTGTACGAGATGATGAGAATGCAGTGAAGGTTATTAAAATTGTTGACTCAGACAATGAGGATGAGAATGAGAATGAGAATGAGAATGAGAATGAGAATAGACGTCCTAGAGCTCTAATTCCAGATGGTTCAACATCGAGTTTTGTCATTCTCATTGACTAGCTGGTATGTACAATCTCTTCTCTTCTTTTCTTCTTCTTTCTTCAGAGCAGCAGGGCCAGGTATGTATGATTTCATTTACTTCAGTCATACAGAGTCTGTGTACAACATCTAGACAAGGCTTGCACCTCTACGTTGGTGTCTAGGACTAGTAGCCGTACAGTGAAGCCAAGCAAGTCAAATAGTTAGTTCTATAGTTATAGAGGTAATAAATAGAGTTTTATATCACATGACTTAGTGGCCCAGGTGGTGGTGTGGCCCATTTGGTGGTGAAATACGTTAGTTAGTTAGATTTCCATCATTACATAAGTTGAATAATCACGTGTGTGGCTTGGAGGTTTCGCTTCAGCAACCTTAGCTCTGCTGAAAATAAAATCGACTCTAGTGTGATAATGAGGTGAACCAGGGAGTATCCAGGCGGCTACTTGCGCAACCTTACACGGGTCAGCCACTCAGTATCTACATACGTACCTATATACGTTTTGCTTTAGCCGTTACTATCCTTACTGCCCATTCCTTTACTGCTTCCTAACCAAATACTGTAACCGCAGTCCCAGAATTTACTTACACGACTCTGGGATTGCTCAAATGTTCTGGTGATATCGCCCCCGCGACACAACTGTTCTACCACTCAGAATGGGAGTTTCGAGGTGGAACTGATCGAAAATGCTTCGAAATTTTAGACGAGTCATTCCAACTCGTCGCCTCATAGTGCCTCGGAGCACTCCGCGATCTTTTAGCAGGTATGACGGACTTGTGAACGTTCAGCGAGTGAGGTTCAAAAGGCCATGGATAAGGTATGTATGACCTGCGAATCCTAATCTCATTTGTGTGTAAAGTAAGCTGACTGGTATATAAGGAGGGGCGTATCCACGATTCTCACGGCGGTCGTTGCTACTCAAGTCTATTTCGCGCTCATTGGACCTTCGTTAGATCGATTAGAGGAGGTGGACGAAAATATTGATAAAGACATGACCTTAGAAACAAAAGTTCTGGCTGAGAGAGATGGGCAGCACGACAAAGACGGCGTACCATTCATCCCTATTGGACTTCCCTATTCCGTTCCTGGTGGAAGATATACTGAAGACGACCCTGAGTGGAAAACATTTAAAGAATATACGAGTGACACAAGACAATTTAAACGGCTAAGAGGTAGTGATCACATTTTCTCGCAGAACATTTTATTTGTTAAAACTTACTCACATACTTCCAGGAGAGTTGGTAGCTCAAGCAACCGCGATCGTGAATCGAAAACCTGCCCTCGAAGCTATTGTCGATGTAACGGGTACGCCTCTTAAGCCAAACAAACATACCACGATTAAGCCAGCTTTTCCTGTCGAAAAACCGTCAGGATATGTCCAACCTGGGTGCGTAGGTCTCTGAAAGAAAAAGAGAGGTTGAGCGATTCATACATGCTGACTCGAATCGTATAGCTTTGAGCTTAGGGACGACGACATAGCTTGGACTACCCGACCAATACCAACAAACCGCGGCGACTGGATTCGCAGCGTATTTGAACCATGGCCCCTTGTGATTTCATCTTGGGCAGCTGGACAGTATTTGGTGGCCGCAAAGGTCGCAAAACTTCGAAAAATGTTAGGAGTCGCCCCGCCTGAACCGGCAGAAGACCAAGTAATCAATAATCAGCACCAACGAACCCATACGACTTCTAGTGGCCCGCCCGATGTTGGCCGATCCCGTCAAAAATATCCTCTAACACCTAATTCAACCACCGGAGAAATTTCCAAACACGGAGCCTCGACGGAGTTTCAACCTTCTAAACCTAACTCAGCTCTACAGAAACAACCCAGCTTACCGGGAGAGTCAGTTTCCGACTTCCGCGACGCCATGAAAATATTTACCTTATTCCTGCTACTGACTCGGCGGAAAAACTCAAACAAAACCCCGCAACCCGGGGCCTTCAAGATGAATGGGGTTGCCCGTTTTAGAGGCCCGAAAGGTGGATGCGAAGCCCACATTGTTGGAATCTATGAACCAGCGACCAAAAACTGGCATAGGATAGAAGTACAGATACTTCACACATTTTCTTACAAATCGGATACTGCTGCCAAACTACCCCCTCAGAAAGCGGGAGTGGAATCGGAAGTGTCCGATGCTTAAAATATTCATGCTTAAAATATTCATGCTTAAAATATTCATGACTCGAACTGGCCGATGCCGGAGACGCTTGTACATTTTATTATTACTACTATTTATTACGCCTTCTGTATGACACAATTTTCACCGATCTGTATGTCCAGGTACTCGCCCTTTTGTTTCCTGACCTTCTCCCCAACTTTCTTTCTTTCAGCGCCTTTCGACTTTCTAGAGTGGTGCCTCCACCCACTGCTTCTGCTCGATTAGCACAATTTCTTCTTGTTTTTCCATAGGCGGGTGGCGGCGTATAAGATGTTTTGCACAGGATCGATTGGGTAGTTCTCTTTTAAGAACAATGATGATATTAGACTTAAAAGATATAGCATATATTCCTAGGTATACGTATCATGGGGAATTACCTTACATGGTTTAGCGCTATCCTTCGGGTTTAGCGCAACATCGCCGCTTTCTGGACTATATAAACCCGCGCCTCCGGCTGTTCGAACATCTATCCCTTTCTTTCCTCATAATTCTCTTGTCTCATGTGTGCCATGCCCATCCCTTCTTCCCCTTGGCCTCCACTGCTAGTGTCGCCTGGCCCGGCTGTGCCGCAGCTGAGACTGTTCTCGACATGGTCACCATGTCCACTTCTTCCCAATGCAATTTCGCCTCACTCTACCATCAAGTTACCCTAAAATAATGCACAGACTGAGGCCCGCTACTGGGATATCCAGTCTGCCCGGGGCTGTGGCTGGCTGGGGTTTCCTGTTCAATTCGTTGGTCTCTTTTCTTGTCGCATACACGACTATCTAATGCTCTACATTCTATATTTGATGTTTTGGGGTTCTGCACACCTATCCTATCAACGCTGGCAATCCCATCCTGCCTCTGCCTTGGTGCTTGTTGTTCTTAATATCTCTCTTTCACAATCGATTGATAAACCTGATGTTTCTCACCTGTGATGCACGCCGGGGATGGGCGGCCTCCACTCGTTGAGATGGTACGCCAATGAAAAAAATGCCTCTGCATGGCAGAAACGGTATCCGCCTTGCTGCGCCGTGGACCATACGCATCAGGCCCTGGCTAGAGCGCATGGTCTGGAAGGTCTGGTTGGTTGCAATGGTGACATGTCCAGACGAACAAAAAAATCTCCCCGATGATTCAAACCTAGCGGCGTGGTCGATGCATGACGTGGACATGATCCAAACTGCTCCAGTGCAGGTGAATTCTCGGTCACGCTATGTTCCCTCTTGACCGGCAGCAAGATACCGAGTCGACAAAGATGAATGCCCACTGGAAAATGGACTTCGGCCTCAGCCTCCTTGGGGCTTAATCGACCAGGAGAGAAAGGGGCGATGCAACAGTGTGATGCGACGTCTGAGTTTCCCCATTTTCCGATCCGCACTTCGATGAATTAACGGACTGATTCGCTACTGAAAATTCGTGTTCATGCGGTAAGACCGTGCATTGGAGCGGCTATGGTCGCATGACAATCATCTAGCACCGCTTCAGTCAGTGCTCCAGATTAGGAAATAATGTATGTGCAAAAGCATAGCAAAAAGATAGTATTCAAATCAAACTGCCTCTTGATCCATGCAACAGGTCTCTGTAATGCGTTGCGAATATCAGATTTGCGGATAGCAGTAACGATTATATGAAAACGTAGAAAATCGCACACAAAATGAATTACCCACCGTTCTCCATTATAACATAGTGAGGGACCTTGTATAATATCCGCATGCAATCTCTCAAATGGCTTTTCAGATCTAACATGTGGTCGACGTGATATTTGATTTTTCACATTGCTCAGCTGGCATGGCTCACATATGCCACCCGCAATCGCTGACTTCTCGTACGCGGATTTCTCTGGAACTTTCATATCCATTCTCATCTGTAATGCTAACACCAGTGGCATCAACAGCGAGCTTTTTAACTGCAGCCATGAACGGATGTTCTAAACGTTTATGCCAGGTTGTATGGTCTGCGGATGAGGTCTTCGACTCTCTAGATGCCCTCATCACATTATTGTTCACGAGAGCTGACATTTCATCGCTTTTATTTTCATATTTCGCAATCAAAAGTTCTTCAAATACCTCTAATCACGCAAAAAACACTGTCATTCTTAATTCTTTGAAGCCGGAATGTTTTTTCATCTAAATATAAACCTTCTATATGATAGCACGGCTTCCAGGCTATAATATTCGTATGTACGTTGAGTATATATGCAGCATTCTTTAAAATAATCTTAAATTCCTTGCCTGTCTCATTGATTATGTATGTATAAACAGAATCATATTCTTCCATCATGATCATGAAATCTCTGGTATAAATCTGGTCATCGGTTTTCTTGAAGGTGAGGAATCTTGATTGATTATTACATACATGATGCTTCACACTCGTATCAAAAATCCAAGAATCACGAAGATAAGACCTTGAGTGCTGATTATTATTTTCTAAAACACATGAAATCAATGAAACATTTACACTCTTCAATATAATTTCGCTCAAGAGCTTGTCATCAACTATATTCTTATTAACAGTTGAGGTCTTTAAAATAGCTGTATCAATCTTCTTTTTCAAATCTTCATTCTCTAGAGCTTTATCTATCTTCTTTCGGTGTTCAGCATTTTTCTGCCATCCCTGCGGCCTCTTCAATGGATTAAGATAGTAGCATTTAGCTCAGAAATGCATAGATCTACACACACATGGAAGGAATCTGCCTCTCGCGGTTCTCTCTTTAAACGTGGATGAGTTTGTATCAGTACTAGTATTATCCCTAGCATTCAAATCCTTCACTGCATTGTTCACGGTAATGAGATTATTTTGTATAAGACTCATTTCTCTATAGCGATTCTTGAAATCTTTAACTAACACATAGAGCTTCAGAGATGCATTCTCTCGAAGCTTTCAAGTTCTTTTCACATCTATCTCCTCGTCTGGCCGCGAGGCAACTTCAGCGTGCGGAGCTCACCGCCCTGATTTGACCAGTGATTGAGCTGGATTGGCAATACCAAATCAATAGAGAAAAGTTCATGAAATCGGTGGCAGAAAAAGGACACTAAAGTTGCGTCCTGGCCAGACGAGGAGAGAGCACATGCCTGGTGCCCATCCAGAATCAATTGCGATAACTATATTGGTGTTAAGGAAATCAGTGATCAGATTGTACAAATCTATAATGCCCGTATCTTGAATATCTCTTTTAATAACAATTCATGCATCTAGTCACAAGTTCTCTATATCTTGATTCTTCAGTGCTTTGCATAGATCTCTGTGCCTTGTACAGTACATACAAACTTCGAACTGACGAGATCTTAAAGTACAAGAGAATAAACACCGTTGCAGAACCCTTAATATATCTTTCACATTCACGCCGAGGCTCGATGAACAGAGACTCATTTCGTACGAGGAAACAGTTCGCTATATAAGACTATTAATACAAGCGACTTCGGTACGATGCATATTATACACCGTCATCCTCGCGTTTCATTGAGAAAGCCTCATATCTCATTCAGTCTTGATTTCATCTAGCTAGCTAGTCAGTATCTCGAGCATCTTCATATCTATCATACGATCCGGCTGATCGAGGTCAATGAACTGAAAAACACTGATTTGAGAAGCATTCTGTAAAATAAAGCTATACGAAAGCTTCCAATCCTTGGACGAGCTCAGGAAGACAGATTTCGTAGTATCATTAAGATCAGAGATGATGTCGGAGGTTTAAATAATCGAATAATCAAATAATCAAGTAGTCAAGTAATTGAATAATCAAGTAATAAGATAATCAATCAATATAAAATATGAATACTATATAATATACTATACCGGACACGCTCTCAGAAACGGCTCCGGGCTCATAACTATCGGAAAATCAATATATATATATATATAAAATAGTGATATATGCTCGCCTATCTCTCAACTATCTACTCCGTAGATCATCAAGGCTCTATATATAATGTTCTCGTAGTAAACGAGCGGTGTGTCATCATTGGCGTCTGTGAAATCGATGTCGGCTTCATTCTGAAACAAGGATTGCGTTGCATCCCGAAGACCATTTCCGGCAGCGAGTAGAGGTGCTATACCTAGCAGTCTCAACCGTAAAATGAGCTAATCTATTTTGGAATAGAAGCTCCAGTGGCAAGGCTTCTCCATTGCTTGCTAATATTGTGCGGGAATTTTCACGCGAACGGTGAGAAATCAGGAAGGGGAGGTTTTCTAGGGGTATTTGCCAATCGCAAACTACGGATTTCAGCCGTGTTCAAATGTCTCCTGTACAGCCTCGGCGACTAAGCGTTCTTTGATAACGTACGGAGTATCGGTTGAATTTGCTGTGGATGCCATGATCCTGACAGGGAAATTAGTGCCTGAAGGCTAATAGGAATATAATAGGACACAAAGAGTTTACTAGGTACGGAGGATGAGTATAGGAAAATTTCAGCAGTCCCAGCTTTGATCTTAAGAGATTCGTCCACCACTGCGCTAATATGGGTCATTCATTCCTTCCACAAAAGGTTCAATTTCCTCCTCGGGTAACTGGTGCGGCGTATCTGGAATAAGAGTAACATCCAGCGGACAATGAAGTAGATATCTTGTATGATCTGTAGTTCTCTGTGTTGCGAGTTGCTCTGCAAAATCTCAACGAAATCCATAAAGGTTTGCCCTCGATTCGTTTCGCCCTCCGGCTTCTGTAGACATTGATTGACTTTTGGGAGGGCGAACAAGCAGATTTCGGCCCAGAAAGGCAGCGACCATGGTTTGAAGATGAATGGGAATTATGTTTGTCGTCTATCCACGGCGATGATTGTTTCTCAAGCTCACCTTCGGAAACGCTTGTATTGCTGGCTTGGGTATTCTCAGCCTCTATCAAGGCTCTGCAAAGTCTGCAACAAGATCCCGAGCAGGTTCAAGTGTTCTCTTTGGAATCGCTCCGTTTGCATTAAGAACGCGGAAAGTTTTGTTTTGATTAGAAGAGCACTAAATCATGAGAGCGCTGCTCATCCATGTACTGGGGCAAACCAGAGGAATTGATTGGCCACCCTGGCTGGTGATTGCCTGCCAACGTGTTGCTTTCAGCCATGCTGATCTCTGGACTCTGGGTGTTTTCTCGCCGAGCAATCGCTTGTCAGCCTGAGGATGCCATTACTATAAGAGAGTGTGGTGAGTAGGAATCAAAAAAGAAAATCAGAACTTTCAAAAAAGTCTCATCAATACCAGAAACACTTTGCAGTTGTTGTGACGTCTCATTCGCCATGTTGGAAGCATCATTGAGCTCGCTTGCAGCTTATGGCCTTGGTTTTTATCTGAGCTATATCGCAGCACTTGTTTTCCACCGATTCTTTTTCCACCCCCTTGCCCATATCCCAGGCCCACAACTCGCTGGTGCAACATATTTGTATGAATGGTACTATGACTTGTACCTCTGTGGTCAATTTACTTTTAAGCTGAAGGAGATTCACAAAAAATATGGTATTTCTACATGCAATCTTAAATTTTTCAATGTAACACCTAGCTGATACCGTCTAGGCCCCGTAGTTCGAATCAATCCTGACTATGTTCATATCAATGATCCTGACTATTTTGGTGAAATCTATAACCAGAGCAATGGTCGAGTTGACAAACCGTCTCGTGTGGCGAAGGCGTTTGGTCCTTATCCAGCTGTTAGTTGGAAGCCTCTCACTTCGCTCTCTCTCTCTCTCTCGTATACATATATATAGGCATGTATGTGCTGACGGCGACTAGGTGATTGGGACACAGTCACATGAGCTTCCTCGGATTCGAAGAGGCGCTCTGAATCCTTTCTTTTCAAAGAAATCAGTTAATGATTTGTTTCATGTGATGTGTCGTCCCATTGACATTTTGTGCAAGCGTCTTGATAAAGCTTGCAAGACCGGTGAGACACTTAATATGAAGTACATGTATGCAGCTGTAGCACAGGACATAATCAATGATTACTGCTTCGCGACCGGTCCTGAATATGTCCTGAAGCCTGATTTTGGTCGCAAAAGCTTTGACGATGTAGATTCCTTTGTAGAAATTAGCCTGATAGTAAGTGATGATTTAAAATAAACCCAATAGACTGTCGACTAATAATGAGAGCTCTCAGAATATTCACATCCCCTGGCTCATACATCTGAGCTACTCGCTACCAGTAAGCCCTAGGCTCGTACCCTCTCTAGTGATTTTTCTACTCATTTTCCTCTATAGGATCGCGTCATCAAATATCTCACACCTGCATTGGCGGATATTCTTGATTTTCGAAAGGTGCGAACATTTTTTTATAAAGAACATAACTATAGCTGACCCGGAGTAGGATATTTCACGACAAGTTGAAAATATCCGCGATGGAAAAGACAAATCATATGAAAATGCCGGACATCGAACGTTGATCCACGAGCTTTTACAAAGCAAACTACCTCCAAACGAGCTGAAACGTGACAGGCTCCGAGATGAGGCTTTTAACACAGTAAAAACTGGTTCTGGAACTATGTATAATCACTCTGATTAATAATTTCTCTTTCTTAACTAGTTCGCTGTCATTTGGCTAACCTAGAGATCTCAGAGCACTCACCTTGCGGGAAATAGCTTACCATATCGCTGCTGACCAGGCAATCCGGCAGCGACTGTACAATGAGTTAAGAGTGGCTATTCCCGATCCTTCTAAGCCCCCTTTTCTACATGAACTAGAACAATTGCCTTATCTCTCCGCGGTGATAAAAGAAGGTCTCAGGCTCTGCAATCCAATAACCCATCGCATCGGTCGACAGTTCCCAGACAAGTCATTTAATTGTCACGGCTATGTAATTCCAGCCGGTTCGGACTTGGGAATGACAGCGTATTTAATCCATCTGAATGAAGACATCTATCCGGAGCCGATGGCTTTCAAACCTGAGCGGTGGCTAGAACAAGGCAAGCGCCTCGAGAGGTATCTCGTTCCCTTTAGTGGCGGACCTCGAGCCTGCTTGGGTAACAATTTAGCTCGTGCGGAGCTCTTCTTAATTCTCGCCTTAGTATTTCGGCAGTTCGACTTTGACGTCTCTCGTGTGTCGAGGGAGAGAGACATCGACTTTAGCCGAGACTTTCTCGTGGCTGGACAGGCCCGAGACTCTCCTGGGATCCTTGTGAAAGTCAAAAGAGTTTGCTAGTTGACAGTGATTTATCGAGGCCAGAAAATAAATGAGCTTGTAAAGACAAAGCGAGCTAGAACTGCGGAAATCCCAACGCATATCCCAGGCTGACTCTGTTAGTTAGTTGTTAAATTTAAATTGCTTTCAAAAACGAATAAGAGCAGTCTACCGCAGAATCTTTTTACATTCTTCAAGTTTGATGAGTGCATTTTATATTGCTGAAAGTCAGTAGAGAATAAAGTCTGAGATTTGACTATACTTACTTATCATATCAATAATCTAAAACAACTTGAACTGCTGACTGATAGATAGATACAGTCGATCGATAGGAGTGAGGCGCCGCCTCACCCCCTCCTCGGCGTCATCGTCCAGGAGTGATCACACTGTCATATAGAGATCGCCTTGTATTCGTAGGTTGTAGATGCATTCTTGAGATAGATGACATCATAGAGAGTGAGAGGGGAACGAGGCGCCTTCGCGGGGATCTGGCACGGCTCTCGAGGCCGTGACACTTCTTATATAATTTTTAGACTTAGCAGATCTTAATCTTATATATTTATATAGTCTAGAGGTGTAAGAACTTCTTATAACTCAGCTTAAACACTATTATTATATTGAACTCTATCTTTGATCTTGTAAATACTTCTAGTATATGCTGTAGTATATTTTATATCAAGCTGTAAATCTCTAGTATTATACCTGAAAATGCATCATTAGTGACAGCATTCATGAGATCTCAGCAGACTTATTAAAGAAAAAGAAGTTGATCATTCACAGCAGTTCAAACCCCTGAAGATTTAATCAGTTATAGCAGGATCTGAGTCTGTTTCTAATTACTTAGTGATCTTGAAGCCTCCTACAAACTGGCCCTGAAAAAAGCCTTCTGGATCCCACTTCTGAGCTGTATGTTGCAAGACTGCTAAACGTTCATCACCGTAGCCTTTCATTACCTTCTCTTTAGGACATGCGTAATTAGGGAAAATGTAGCGATGATCAAGACCCATCTGGCGAGCAAGTGAGCGTGCATCATCTAGATACTGACATCCTGCTTTCTCTATGAACTCATCATCTTCAGTGTTCTTCCAGGTCATATAGATCTCAAGCACGATGAGAGGCCCCTCCTTTGGGTTCAGACCCTGCGAGGTAGTAGCCGGTGGCCGTGAGGGAGCTGTCTGGCACGAGGTCTCCAGCATGCTGACTGACAGCAGCTGGAAAACAAGTGAATACATGAGTCCTGATACTCTTTGTTTGACGGTATTGACAGATGAATACCACAAGTCAACCAAACCATTGAGTAAATCAAAGTTCATCTTGACTGTGATTGTATTATTAAAAGTTCTTGCACCATCTTTTGGGGCTAATTTGCCTTGTTGCTCGACGAATTTGCGATGCGACGTAGTCTTAAGGATTCCGGTCCAAGGTATGCGGCCCCATATATCCACGAATTTATTCATATCCACCTCTGCCGGCGCGCCTGTAGTAGTCAATAGAGCATTTATAAACTGCAAGCCAAGATAATGCGTTATGCTCCACATGCCATGATTGATAGGTTCCCCATCTTCTGGAAATGGCTCCAAACCCATGTTGATAAGTGCTCTAAGAGTAGCTTGTCGCGCATAAGGTAGATAGAACGCAATTGCACCGCGAAAAACTGTTGGATGAGGAAAACAGGCTATCTCAACAGCTGTAATGATTCCGAAGTTGGTCGATCCACCACGCAAGGCATCCCAGAGGTCTGCTGTGTCTTCATCTCGCGCTGCACGCACGACTTCCCCGGATGCTAGAACAATCTAATGAGAAATATTATATTATTAACCATGACCAGATCACCAGGTTGTTTGCCTGCTTACCTCCCATACGGACACCGTGTCTGCTCCGAAACCATAGCCTGGAGAAAGATTGGAAAGCCCGCCACCGAGTAGAAACCCGACAACACCGACACCAGGCATGCGCCCACCTACTGCGGTAAGCGAGGGCTTGTGCTCTTCAAGTGCAGCGTAAACAGATCTGAAATGTAGTAAGTCTCATCTCGCGGGAGAAAAATAGCTCTAGCTTTTTGGTTGGAGGGAAATTGAAGCTTGAATATCTTAAATATATGTACAGTACATAGATATATTTGAGTGTCTGGATATGATTTTGGAGTTGACCTTAAACTTCAATTTAAGAGCTAAGCGCAAAGCCAGGCGCTTCCCAACTGAGCAAGAAGGGACCATGCCACGACACCAATTCCCGAATGCGATGTGGTGAGATAGGTGAAAGATAACTTACCCCCACTTCTCACCCGCTCCGATACGAACAGCTTTCTCACTGGGGAGTATGCTAACACCTCTGATCCCACGCATATCAATCGTCACCCCAGAAGCGGCCTTGGCTGTTCCACCATATGTCGCGTGTCCAGCCCCGCGAACGGTGATAGGTACATCAGAAGGCAAATGTCGACGGAGCGCCTTGAGAAGCTTTGAGACGTCTGCCGTTGAGGTAGGTCGCGCAACAGCAGCTGATTGAACTTCCCGAGCTCCTGCTGTGAAGTAGTCGGTCTCGCTATCAACGAATTCACATGACCCAGGGAGATAAATGATGTTGCGACCATTTAGCTCTGCCTGGACTGTGGTGGAGATCGTTCTCGTCCAGGCTAGCGTATCGTTCATTGTTAAGGGAAACTATGAGACCGTCAAAGTCGCTGCGTACTCGAGACTGTAAGGAGGCAGGAAGGAGAATGCGCACACAGTGGGCCTTTTGTTATAGAATGCGATCAGGTGGGCGCCGTCACTGAAGGAAAAGAAGTGGAAAAGGAAAAAACAGCGGAGATTGCCTAGGTCAGCAGCTGAGGCAAATGTCAGACAAAACTCTCCGGCTGGCAGCTTTCCCAGGATCGCAGTCGTGGGTTGAAGCCCCTGTGAAAGCTGAGACCTTGACCAGGATGGGCAGGGCCATCAGCTGAAAAGAAAACGTTCTACAGTACAGTCAGTTCACTCAGACTTCTTCTACTCAGTAATTTTAGCATCTTCTGATAGATTAGAAATAACAAAGAACACAAGTCTGTTTCCTCATCTTGAGAGTTAGTAGCATAACATGGACAGAGTAATTAATACAAATTTGACCCCTTCTGAATCAGTCTCAAAATATAAATCTGAAGTAGACTGACTGTTGAGATTCTGTCAGACTCTCTCTCCGTTGCCTTGACATGCATTCCCTGATGATAGGCTCAGTCTTGCATCCCTGCTCAGCAGGGGTTTATCTCTTCTCGAGTGACAGAGGCACAATTCATCTACACTCACTGTAGAACATGGTAGCTGGTATCATAAGACAATAAGTGACATACAATTTCCCCCTTAACTTTACCGGGATTTATTCAGCTTTGACATATCAGATATTGAGCTTGTTCAAGGTGGTGGGGGAGAAAGGCTGTAAGAGATAGTCTGATTTAACCTGATTTAACTTTCATTCTCGGCAAATGCTTACACTATGCTTGTGATGGGCTACGCCCATATTAGTAGACCATTTCGCTCACGAAAGCTCCATGATTTCCCCCGCTCCGATCACGCTCCGACTACTCTCTGATTACACCCCGATTCGTACGCCGGGCCTTTCGGCCGGTTATTCCTCGCTGCACTTCTCTTTTCTCTTTCTTTCTTTAATGTTTTCTACTTTTTACTATAAGATCTATATTGTATGCTGATTCTTTCAGCGTAGGCTTCTTACATTTAGAAAAACGTTCATTGTCTTCTCACTAAAAGGCAATTATCTATTAGTTAGTACGAACGTGCATCGGTGTGTAAGACGAAGATAGCTGTGAATGCTGAAATCCCTGCTAGATTAGTATAGAAGCTCGCTCGTCATTAGCCCTGGCCCCGCGATGTCAGCGAAAGACCCGAGAGCCCTGACACTAAAAGTCTACGTTCTCTATTTTTCTTTTTATAGTATGAAATTTTCGTACGAATATTTGTCCGGATCCGAAGAGCCCTGCCGCTAAGAACGACCCAGATGCAATATGAATCTCCGCTGCTTGACCAGGCTACCGAGTTCCTGAACTGACGCCTGAAGAGGCGGTCGACCGGCGCTAGCGCGAAGTCTGCATCAACTACGGAGTTATCCGTACAAGTGTACGAGTTACATTGTTGTTAACTGCTGCTCAGATCACATTTCTTCTTGTAAAAGGAAGAGAGTCTGTGTTAACTACATTATAATAGAAAAGAATCTAAACAATGAGAAAGAGAGTATTTTTCAGCAACACTATTCAAAAACGACTCTGCTTTTAACAACGTGCTCAATTTTTCGAATTCGAAAACAAAAAGATATTCAGATGAAAGCTACAAACCAGAACAGTTCATCATTCAATTTTGAAAAGGTTTGATGAAGATTTGGAGAAGTTATCACGGGAAACGTGTTTAGAGTTGATTGTAGCATCAGCATATTTCTTGTTTGTAATCTGAAATCGAGTCAATCTGACAGTATCTCTTGCGCGGTATATATTCAAGATGAGCTTTTTAACTTTCTTCTTCTGAGCACGTCAGCTCTTCTTGGTGAGTTTAGAGAACTTTTATAAGCAAGTTCATTGAAAAACCATGTTATTTGTATAATAGAAGAAAGCGGAGAAAGTAACTAATACAAGAAGACTAGAAAAAAGAAGCAGTGTATATAAATGTATGTAAAGACAATAAAGACAGTATCACTAAGAGTAAACGAAGAAAATGCTTGAAAGAAGCAGAAGCCATTGAATTTATACATTGTAAGAAGTAGAACATCATGATTCTACAACGAGACCAAGCATTGATAGCTTGTGTATACAACATCGCGACTATCGCTGTCCACTGAGGTATGCATGTGAAAAATGATTGTTGACATGAAACGTTGAAACGTGAGGTGTGTTGAAGAGGTGTGTTGAAGTAAAAGCGGCGTAGGTTTCGCCTCACGTCGCCTGGAATGTGCTTAAAACAGCGTTTGGGATGCTCTGAGTGGCCGCACCCCCCATCTGACAGACTATACTCCGTAGGTATTGAAGGGCTCCTTAGCACAACCCATTGAAGCCGATTATTATAATTATAATTATAATTATTTTCCCACGCAACGAAGCCATAAATGACAGAACAACAGGGGTTAAACCCCTGGCTGTTATTATGAAAGTTTTTGTCATCTCTGTGCATTGAGGGGGCCTGACAAAAACAAAATCGAGCCCATGAAGTGATGTCATAACACGAGAAGTTAAAATCAGATAGATCGTCTCCTCTCCCTCGTTTACCAAGATGCCTTCATACCCTCATCACTTCTATCCACTGACTACATACATTGGAGAAGTTATATCGTCGATTGATCAATAACCGTGGCAGTTCGACGAAAATCGAAAAGAGATAAAAAGAATACCAAAATGACCCTAGCACCCAAATTCGCTGGCCAGAAACTCTCCGCAGCGGGGCTCGCGGATACCAAACATACGCTGGAAATTTGTTAGTTGATATTCCACCCTCATCTTTCACAATTCAATTCAATATACTATTGCATAGTACAGAGTATACGTAACGCAAGATGCTAACTTTATCCAAACTTATAAACCATAGACCTTGACTATGTCTGCCCTGTACGAACTTCCCCTTCCTCTTCAGCACCCGATATAAACAATTATATATACTAAATCGCTCCAGTACTCCGCCAAATTATTCAACACTTTCTACCCAACAATAACCCACTTTTTAAACAACCCCAACTCCACCTCCCCCAAAAACCTCCAAGTAATATTCCGCCAACAAATCCAACCCTGGCACCCTTCCTCAACCCTCACACACGAAGCTGGGGTAGCCGTCCTCAAGCTCGCCCCTGAGAAATTCTGGCCCTTCAGCTCTGCCTTATTCGCCAAGCAGAAGGAATTTTTCGACGTGAACGTCGTCAATGAGAAGAGGAACGACACGTATGTGCGGCTTGCGAAGATTGGGGCCGAAGTCGGTGTTGATGAGGCAGCGATGTTGAAGTTGTTGACTGTTAGCGATCAACCGGATAAGGACGGTGCGCTTAATGTGGGCAATGGGACTACGAACGATTTGAAAGTGATGGTTAAGGTTTGTTTTCGCCCTCTAATATACATATATGTATATATATATATATATATATATACCCAGCCATTGATGCTGACATATTCAAAAGGCCGCACGTTTGATCGGGGCTCATGTTACGCCTACGGTGTATTTTGATGTAAGCCTTTACATTTATTTTTATGTATTATATATTTTTCATCTGTCTTGGTCGGAGCACCGCTGCAAGAATTAAGCTTTGCAGTTAATCTGTTTAAGGACTTGTTACACTAACCTGAGAAATGTCGCTCTTCTCTTTTCTCAAAAAGGGCGTCGAGGAGAGATCCATTAGTAGCAGCTTTACGCGCGAACAATGGGAGGAATGGCTTCAACAAAATGTCGTCTGATTCATTATCGGTAACACCCGACGATATGAGAGACAGGAATGGGAGAATGAAGCAAGGAAAAAACGATGCTTGGAAATTCTGGCGATAAAAGGGAGCGATGAGGACTGGAATGGAGAGGGTCTGGATTGGTCCATATGTGTATGACATAAAAATGATAAATTAAACAGGGAGGAGGATGATTGGGGGTGCTCAACTGAGTTTTCTGGGTTTTTTTTGCCAATGACGCGCCATAATAGCACAAGACGGAAATGAAAAGGGAATATCTATATGGGAATAAAAAAGCAAAGAGACTCGAACAAATCGATAAGAATTCCAAAGTCGGTTATGAAGCCAAATTCAAAAAGCGTGGATTGATCGCTTTGAGATCTACATTAATCTTGAGAAAACTGTTTATCATCGCCGACAAATGCAAGAACGCCCCAGCATATATCATTAATTTTTGGGTTCTTTATTTTTCCGAAAAAAGGAGGGGCAATAGAGTTGATTAATTGGTGGGTGGTTGGTAGTTAATTGGTCGCCTTCATCATACCATCCAGTTAGTTATGTCAGACATTGGGATACTCAGGGCGGATGCGCACGGCAATTGTGAAGGCGCCAGAAGAAGAAAAAATACAAACTCACTTGAAAAGCAAAATGTGTGGCTCTGGTTCATGGACTTCATAATGTTCCCAACCCAAGCTCTAAAAGTAAGAGAGGAATGGCCATGTCAGCTCGTTCCACGAAGAGTATAGCACAGTAGTAAGACAGGGTCAAAAATACCTGAGTAATGCCCAGGCCTCTCCATTCCTCCTCCCACAACAACTTTAAAGTCCCCTTGGAGGTGTCGAAATAGTCGGCGGGTATCATTTTAAGCATATTTTTGGGGAGCTGGACATGGCGGTATTCGAACTCGCTGTCTGAATATCTGTTTATATGGCGTCAGACACGAAATTGTTTGGTTGTTTCAGCGTCTTCAATGCAGCGTAAGAGCACGCTCGCACATACCTTGAAGAATAATGTATGGCATCAATAAACTCATCTAGTTTCTGCCTCTCCGGCTCCAGAAGTAGCCGGGGTTTCTTGTTTCTTCGGGAGTAGTCGATATTCATGATCACGAGTGTAGGAAATATTCCTTTCTCTAATCCTTTCACTAATACAAACTAGGCACCTACTGAGGTAGCCTTCTCTGCTGTATGCGTTTGTTGTGGAAGTTGCGATGAGGTGGTCGCCAGAAAATAAATGATAACCGGGACGCGAAAGGCAGGATCCCAGGCACGATTGCACAAGGAAAACTGTTGCAAATGAGAAAGATTGAAACCCAATCTAGTGGGTTTGTCCTGTTCCTTTGGCAGAAAATTCGAAGGAGATGTGTCGAACGCGAACGAAGAGCTTTGCGGCACCTGGACGAAGAGGGGAGGGGACGCAAAAAATGCTGTTCGAATGGGCCAAGCGGGGTTTGCCTTGTCTGTAACGTCACAGGCCGTCGCAGGAGAGGGTGTTGATAGGTGCCTAGTAGGTGGGGCAGCAGCAGCAGCAGCAGCAGCAGCAACAACAATAACAACTGTAGCAGCAGTAGGATAATGGATCGCTAGGTGGTAACGTCTGGCAGCGAGGTGGATGTGCAGGAGTTGGGTTGTGATGCTGGAACACTCGATCAAAAGGAAAACAGATGTATCGCATGCGTATTGTTTGGGTATTGCGTAAGGTTGGAGCTATTTCTACTGGCATTCCAAACGCCAAGGCAGATGTTACAATACATCCAATGTAAATTAATAGCTGTATACGGAGTACCATAACACTGTACCGTAAGTACCAAACCATACCATACAGGCATGTTTTGTCCTCCTAAGCCCGTCCCGTCTCCCGTAGCGAACGTCAAGATACCTCGTAACTGTCGCGTTCCTGCATCGTCAAACCAGTTCGAACACCGTCGGTTGTGCTCAGGAATCCAGCTACTATTATTCTTCGCCAACCCCGTCTTCTGGTTTTTTATCTCCTCCTGCTTGACGAGCGCTGCTATTATCCGCGTTTCTATATGTATAAATCCGTCCTCCCATCCCCTCACCACCACACAATTGCGAACCTCACTCCGCCTTCTCCCCGTGCTCGTGCCGTAACTATCCCTAGAGAGCCTCCCCAAGCATGACAACTAAACGGCGGGGGACCGTCGCGGGGTCTCCAGAAGGGCCAACAAGAGGCCAGAAACGGCGCAGGACCTCTGTAAGTCTGTCGGTTTTTGTTTCTCTGCTACCCATTTCCCAAAATTAGTGGGAATTGCTTTAGGGCGCAGTAGGGCAAAATGCGATTTCTTTCCCGAATGCCGCTATATACCATGCTTCCCGCGCCCCCACCCATCGCTCTACTCATTTTATGTGGTTGCTTTGGTCTAATGTATGGATTAACTGTCGATGCGACCAGACTTTTGTCCCCGAAACCGACGAAACACCCGAGATGACTACTGTGGCTGGTCTAGAACTACTGTCACAAATCAAAGAAGCTACCGATAAGCAGTATGTATAATGTGTTTGGAGTTTCCGTGGAGTTTTTCTTGTTTCGTCTAGTATGAAAGGGCTAATTTGTATATTTGTTCTTTCACGACAGTGGACAACTCGTCGCGACTGAATTTCTTCATCTGCCTAATCGGGTGAGCTTGACGCATCCTCTCCTACCATGAAAAATCCCCAATTAACCGCCGCCCGTCGACAGAAAGAAAACCCGCACTATTACCAAGCGATCCGACTTCCCATCGCTCTAGATACAGTGGAGGTAGGGATACATATTTCAATGAATAATTTGTGATATTTAGTCATTAATGGATATATTGAACGACGTTTAGAACAAACTGAAGACGCACCAATACCCCTGCTTAACGCCTGTGGAAAGCGACCTCCGGAGGATGGTTAGCAACGCCAAATATTACAACGATAAGGGGTCAATGATATTTTCGAATGCTGAGCGCATACGGAAATTAGTGGCGAATAAAATGCCAGAGATAAATCCAGCATACAATGATCCCAACTACGCACCCTTTGCTACCCCTCTACCTGAAGAAGATGCAGATGGAAAAGGAGATGGAGAAAATCAATCTCCAGAACCCGAAAATGAGGCAGATGCTGGAGGTGAAGAAGGAAAAAAATCCGCGACTCAGACGCCAGCGCTGGATATGCCGGTCGAGTCCGACGAGAATGAGACCTTCAACTTTGAGGGAGAAACCTTTGAAAGCGCCCAGGAAAAAATAATCGCCGGAATGATCCGATTAAAAGATTCAGAGTGAGTTAGATCTCTAGTTCCGCGTGATGAAGTCTCGGATCTAGGACGAGTGCTAATACCTCTTCAGCGGTGAAGAAATTTTCTTTCCCTTCCTCAGGATGCCGGATCGGAATTTGTACAAAGACTACTATGAAATAATCAAGCACCCTGTCTCCCTCCGAGCTATCCTGAAACTTGTGCGGGGTACAGACGGACGGAAGAATTCTACGAAAACCACACCCTTTAAAACTTGGGACGCGTTCGAGGAAGAGGTCAGCTACATATGGCGCAATGCAAGGGAGTTTAACGAGGATGGAAGCGAAATCGTTTCTCTTGCCGGCTCACTTGAGGTATTTTGCCATACGCCACGAATGAAAATTTCTCCCGTATTATTTTTGCTGATCGAGATGATAGGAGTATTTCCGCCGACTTATTGCAGAGGCTCGAAAGCGGGTTCCTGAGCCCCAACATACTACGAATGGCGATAGCCCCGCTCCTCGCATTAAACTTCGCGTAGGAGCCACGAAGACTCCAGAACCACCGCCGCAGAAACTGACTTTGCGATTTCCGGGGAAGATTGGTGACCAATCAGCAGACATGGAACATCGTCAGGGTGGGGTGTCCATAGATAATGAGGCCCTACGGAGACAACAAGAGCATGTTAAAGCAAGTTCAAATGGACTAGAAGTACCAGACCGATCAACACCCCTAAAGAGAAACTTAAGAGATCGATCCGGTTCAGGAACGAGAGCTGTATCGATGCGAAGCACCCGCTCACAGGAGCAAGAGCAGCAGCGAGGCGTTCCGGGAGCATCACCTAGCCGGTCCTCTTCTGCAGTCAAGATTGAAGGCACGGGTGTATCAACTCCCAACCTCAGAACCCTGGCGAGTCAAGAATCGATAAAACCTCTCCACGATGCACAGCATCGAATCGCTTCCGGTTCCGCTGAACCATCGAAAACAATGCCCCCGTCGGCCACCGCAACCCCTATCCAAGATAACAACACACAAGCACTCTTACAGCCATCTCCCTCCCGTTCATATTCATTCCCGTCTCCTGCTCCAGCTGTGTCCCCGATGAACTCTAGACTACGACAACCTGGGAAAGGTGAGACCTATCTTGGACAAAACAGAAATCCCCAAAATCAAGATAAATTTGCAAAGCTAACTAAAAAGCATTGAATATCTTAGCTCCCCTAATATCCAACCTCAGGTTATTCAGCCATCCAAACCTCGACTTACGACAATCCTTCCTTCTAGACATTCCACCCTCACCAATCCAAACGCAACAGTCCATAACCGTCAACCTCCCAGCTAAATCCCATATTCTCTGCATCACCCCAACGATTACGCCAAGCTCCCTACAACGACAAACGCAACTCACCGTAACCGTCGGCACTCAACGGTTATCGCCGATGTTGTCACCGTCGCGAACCATGGACCCGACCAAACCCTATTATGAGGTCCGGCTGGGCATTGGCATTACCAAGATTGACATTGAAATGAGCGCTGGTGCCACCACCCGAGGGGGAAGTGGCCTGAAGTTGCCCGGTCGGGATGCTGAATATGAGCGGTTGACAGTTTATGCTAATCTGATGAGGGCGTGAGATTTGACAACAACACTCCCAAGCTGTTGATATCAAGATTATTAACATGCAAAAGCTGACAATTGGGGGATGGGATTTCTGTATCGAGTGCTGTATATATAACTAGTAGCTGCTAACTAACTCACCCCCCTCTCTCTCTCTCTCTCTCTCCCTCTCTTTCTTTTTTTCTTTCTTTTTTTTTTTTTTTTCTGCGTGTCCTGTTCACTTTCTTTCATTCTTTATTCATTCCTTCATTCTCTTCGATTCGTTTGACATAGTCTAGCAGCGATATCAGGCGCTTAGTCTTTGGGTGGCTCGGTGGCAGATTTAATTCCAGGGTGGCCAAATCCCGGAGTCTTTTGTACTGCTCGCTTTCAGCAGGTGCTGCTATTTTTTATTCTTTTTTGTATTCGCAAGGGTTCACATAGTTAGCCACCCACCCAGGTAGCCAGTAGGGAATAAACTAATTTACACCAAATTTCTATATTTCTTCAAATTTCTTCAAAGCAAAGGGGGAACTAGCTGACTAAGCAGTCAATTTGCCTCGCAGGCTGTTCCCAAACAGGCTAGCCCCATAAAAAATCAACTTTTTTTTTTTTTTTTTTTTTTTTTAAAAACTCCCAAGGCTGGTTGGTTCGCATAAAAAAATAAAATTTTAACAAAAAAAAGTCCAAAAAAAAAAAGTCCAACAAAATCCCTTGACAGATCCTCGGCGTCTTGATTCCTTTTTCTCTTCTCACCAGTTTTCTCTTCTCACCAGTTTTCTCTTCTCCCTCCAAATCCTCCCCGCTTTTGTCTTCATCATCCATTTAACCTCATCATTCTCTTATTTCATATTTCATAGAAATACGTTTGAAAAAAGACCCAGCACATTCTTTCACTATGTCTGAGGAAGTTTATGAGGGTGCCATCGGCATTGATCTTGGTATGTTTTTTTTTAAATTTTTTAAATTTTTTTTTGGCCCTTGCGACCCCTCCAGCTCGCCAATTTTCACAGAGTACAAAATTCGAGTTGTATATATATTTCACGATGTCGAATAAAGAAGCAACTAGGAATTGATTGAATATGGCAACTAATATTGTTTTTCTACAGGTACCACCTACTCTTGTGTTGCCAACTACGAGGGCAACAATGTTGAAATTAGTATGTTTTTTTCCCACCGCACAATTCTGCACACAGATACGGAGGACACAATGACACACACATCTCTCATACACATACACATATATGTGTACTCCCCTTCTTCCAGCAATATCAACAAAGTTGCATTTTGAAGGATCAGCGTACTAATAATGGATTCTTCTTCCCCCCCCACCACACAGTTGCCAACGAGCAGGGTAGCTTTACAACCCCTTCTTTCGTCTCGTTCACCGATGAGGAGCGTTTGATCGGTGAGGCGGCCAAGAACCAGGCTGCTATGAACCCTCAAAACACCATTTTTGATATCAAGTGAGCATGCTTTGGATTTTTTTTAAAATTTAAATTTTTTTTTTGTTCTTGAGCAAGAAAATTCGATCACGACGTAGTTACTAACTCTCCTGGAACAACAGGCGTTTGATTGGACGGAGGTTCGATGACCCCATTGTCAAGAAGGATGTCGAGTCGTGGCCCTTCAAGGTCATCGAGCAAGGTGGAAACCCCATTGTCCAGGTCCAGTACTTGGGCGAGACCAAGACTTTTTCCCCCCAGGAGATTTCGTCCATGGTCATTATGAAGGTGCGTGGTCTGGAGACGAGACTGCTTTGGTTAACAAAACATGAAGATATATTCAATAATTGGTTTTTATGTACTCAAAAGCCGCGGGAAAAGCTAACTTGGACTATTCAAATAGATGAAAGAGGTGGCTGAGACCAAACTCGCCAAGAAGGTCACAAAAGCTGTTGTTACTGTTCCCGCATACTTCAATGACAACCAAAGACAAGCAACCAAGGACGCCGGTGCCATCGCAGGCTTGAACGTCCTCCGTATCATCAACGAGCCTACTGCCGCTGCTATTGCCTACGGTCTTGGCTCTGGCCGGTCCGAGAAGGAGCGCAACGTCCTCATCTACGATCTCGGTGGAGGAACCTTCGATGTTTCCCTTCTAAACATCCAGGGTGGTGTTTTCACCGTCAAGGCTACAGCTGGTGATACCCACTTGGGAGGTCAGGACTTCGACACCAACCTCCTGGACCACTTCAAGAAAGAGTTCCAAAGGAAAACCAAAAAAGGTGATTATCTCAGTACTCCATACGACAATGTTTTGTTAACAGTGTTCAATCTACAAAATAAACCAAAATTCCACTATCCAGTGTAGGCAAAATGCTAACTTCGAATATTACAGATCTCTCTGATGACCCCAGAGCCCTCCGCCGTCTGCGCACTGCTTGCGAGCGTGCTAAGCGTACTCTCTCCAACGCCACCCAAACTACCATTGAGATTGATTCTCTCTTCGATGGCGAGGATTTCAACACCCAAATAACTCGAGCACGTTTCGAAGATTTGAACGCCAAAGCTTTCGCTGGCACCTTGGAACCCGTCCAGCAAGTCCTCAAAGATGCCAACCTTGACAAGAGCAAGGTTGACGAGATCGTCCTTGTCGGCGGCTCCACCCGTATCCCCCGTATCCAGAAGCTCCTCAGCGACTTCTTCGATGGCAAAAAGCTCGAGAAGGTATGGAAATTACTTTCCGTCATTTTCGCTTTTCCTCCCCGTCCCTGACGACCATTGATATTCATGACTGACACATTACGTAGAGCATCAACCCCGACGAAGCCGTGGCGTACGGTGCCGCTGTGCAGGTATTTATTTGACCCTACCCCATTCATCCTATTCCTAGCCTAACTGTTATCTAGGCCGGTATCTTGTCTGGCCAGGCTACCTCCGCCGATACCAGCGATCTCCTTCTTTTGGACGTGGTGCCTCTAAGTTTGGGAGTTGCGATGGGTAAGACATTCTCAATATTCCCCTGTTGAAAACCTACTACTACTCATTTTTCCAATACGCCAATTTTCAAACGCAAAATACTTACACTTTTTTATAGAGGGAAATATCTTCGCCCCGGTTGTCCCCCGTGGTCGCACTGTTCCTACGATCTGCAAGAAGTATGTGCCTCTCTTCCTTTTCACTTTGGCCTTATCTGGCCCACCGCGTGTACACTGCTAACATACCTTCACCACTTGCAGAACTTTTACCACCGTTGTTGATAACCAGCAGACTGTGACCTTCCCTATTTTCCAAGGTGAAAGGACTAACTGCGAGGATAACACCTCCTTGGGAGAGTTTACCTTGGCTCCAATCCCACCCATGCGAGCAGGAGGCAAGTGAACCAATCCTAAACCCTAACCCTTAATCTTATCCTTGATCTAACCGTCTTATAGAAGCCGCATTGGAAGTCGTCTTCGAGGTCGACGTCAACGGTATCCTTAAGGTCACCGCTACCGAGAAGTCCTCTGGCCGCAGTGCCAACATCACCATCTCAAATGCCGTGGGCAAGCTCTCCAGCACTGAAATCGAGAGCATGATCAACGGTAAGATATATTCAAATTTCCTTACTTATGAAAGCACCAAAAAAGAGCATCAACTAACGTGCATATCTTCAGACGCCGCCAAATTCAAGTCCAGCGACGAGGCTTTCAGCAAGCGCTTCGAATCTCGCCAGCAGCTCGAGTCCTACATCTCACGTGTTGAGGAGATCATCTCCGACCCAACCATGTCGCTGAAGATCAAGCGTGGTAACAAGGACAAGATCGAGTCCGCCCTCAGCGACGCAATGGCCCAGCTGGAGATCGAGGACTCCTCCCCAGAAGACCTCAAGAAGAAAGAACTTGCTCTTAAGCGGTTGATCACAAAGGCGATGGCTACCCGATAGACTTCTTTTTTTTTCCCTCTTTTTTTTTCCCTCCCTCCCTCCCTCCGTCCGATGCATTCTTTTTTTATTCACTTGCGTTTTGTTCTGTCAATAAATGTTCCCGGGTGTTTGTTATAATTTTTTAACTAAAGAAAAGAAGAGAAAGGAATGATAGACGTTATTTTCGTGTGTTATTCCTGCCTGCGCGTCCGCAGGGGACCCGTTTTGGTTTGTGCTGTGCCTGTTCCTACCTGTGCCCCATAGCCTGGCTCATCCTCGTGCTTTGTTTCTTTGTATAATGAGATGATCTTTCCTATCTGCCTTGATTGATCCCACGCCTGACGAAGACGGGACGAATAATTTTTATTTTATTTTTTACTTTCCTGTTTTCCTCCTGTTTTTTCAAACCTCAGATTTTCTTTTGCTTTCTCTTTCTTAGCTCCCTGTTACTCTCAAAATGGGTGCGATGTCATGAACTAGAGGGCTTGTCTTGTTCTCCTTTTTTTTTTTTTTTTTTTTTTCCTTCGTTCGGTGCTTTTTTCCGTTATATGCCTCCTGATGCCACATTTGTAGCCTCTCATCGTTTTCAAGCTGTTAGAAAAAGTTTGTTTTCTGTCCACTTTATTTCTGAAATGTTTGTTCCAGAGTAAACGTGAAATGAATGAAAGACCAATCATGATTTCTCATCTCAATAATTGGAATTTAATTCACCTATCACTATGTAACCTTGCCTACATATCGTGCATTGATTTGAAGGAACGCCCTCTGTTTTCAGAGAGCGCGAGCGAGAGAGAGAGAAAACCGTGACCACTCGGGCGTTTTATTTTTATCCATGACCCTGTGGCTACATGTTTACAATCCGAAAAACATACGTGGTTCTGATATCACTCATTACCTCAATAATCCAACATGAAGCACACATGGAGCTCGGGCTCCGTCCGGGTAAATATAGAAGTATACAATGTTAGGCCAGGCGCTACTACTCAAAGCTCATGAAATGGTGACTAGTACTACTTTTCGACTTTGTAAACTTAGACGACTAGAATTAGTAGTAGTCATGGTCATGCAACTAACTGGTAGAGAGCTTTACATTACGTCTCCGCACACACCTCGTGCGCAATAAATTCATGGCTCCCGTTGCGTAGGGCGATGATAGTCAAGGAGTTGGTGCTCCAGGCTGCCCCGGTGCCAAGCGCGGCTCAAGCTTGCGGTTGAAGTTATGTAAATACTAAACAAAGGGGAGGGCTGATTCGGTTTGCCGATGCCGAAAGATTGTTTTAGTTTCAATTGCTTAAGCCCAAGGCCAGAATTCCCAAGCTCACAAAAGATGAAGTGACACCTGACAGCGCCGCTGCGGTTTGCGGCTTGCATTTGTGTAACTGCGGGGAAAAGTTCTCTCTAACTACTCCGTACATGCATGTTAAGCGGTTAACCTCACCCTTCTGGAGAACTAATCACTAGCAGTACTAGCCAGCCCAAAGAATTGCTAATAGCATTATTATGAGGAGGCTGGAGGTACTCCAGTAAGTTAATTGCCAGAGGAAGTGCAAGCAAAGTTTACATATGTGATAATAATTTAGATTTAGAGTAAATAAAATTGCAATGCAGGGAGAAGGTATGCTACAATCAATCTTTGATTAGTACTAGTATTCATTTAATCTAGAGATGAAGACATATTGTAATAAACTGGCCAATTATTCTTTCTTCAGAGTGTGTTTCACAGAACAAATGCTCTTTCTTTCCCCTGTGATTATGGCCATCGTATGCAGATCTTAAAAAAAATGAAAGAAGGCATGATTAGTGCTCCGTAGTACTGTGTTCTTTTGCTGATTTCTCTCAGTGAAGGAAAATTCTCCTCTCTCTTGCTTTCGCCGTAGCTTGGGTTAGATTTCAACCCATTTTTCCCAGAGTCCCTTGTTTAGTTTTTAGCATTTTGTATCTTACTAGTTAATGGCAGATCCTGTTATTTTTGGTGGACCCAATATCAAACTTAGTTTATTAACTAACTAACTATTAGTTAACTGAACCCTGTTGTTTAGTAAGATACCCCCAGATCGCATTGGTCCAATCATGCAATGAGTCAACAGAATTGACATAATGAGCGGGGCCGGAAGGGAAAATGAGTCTATGTTTATTCTTGGGCCTCATTCAAGCCTACGATGAGAACCCTTTCATTTATTTATTCTTCCCAGCCTTCTTGATCTTCGGAGAGAAAGTCAGTTTGGACCCGTTCCGCGCCAAAGCTCTTCCCTCGCAAGCAAGGGGTGAGCTAAATATATAATAAATACTAGCCCAAGGGAAGAAAAGGACTAAAATGGCCATACCTAACAACGGCCGCACAACTGCATTTTTGAGCACTGGCGATAGCGATGCTGAAAACCGCCGCGGCAGCGCCGAAAATAATCCAGCGGACAGGAATACAAATACCAGTAGTAATGCCATTGGCAGTAATACCTATATCAAATCTCTCGTCCAAGCGAACTACGACATCATCGCCGCACGTTATCTCGCATGGGCAACCAGCTTCCCCTCCCCACGACTGGAGTTTCTGCAAAAGGTCATGGATCGGCTTGAAACGCGAGCCATAGCCCGCGGCTCAACCAAATCCAAGCCCTACGTTCTGGAGCTAGGCTGCGGCTCTGGTGTCCCCGCTACACAACTTATGGTGCGGAGTGGATATGCAGTGACAGCCAACGACATATCTGCTGCTCAGATTCAGCTCGCCCGAGAGCATGTCGTGGTCAGCCCAACCGGCGACGAAAACGAGCCGAGTGAGAGTGGCACGGTGGAGTTCATCCATGCAGACATGATGGATTTAGATTTCCCCGCTGGCACCTTTGATGCGGTGGTGGGGCTCTATTCCATTTTTCACCTGCCGGTGGATGAACAGGAAGTGTTGATAGGGAGAATATTTCATTGGTTGAAGGAAGGGGGCTATCTGCTGATGACTGTCGGGGCGATGGACGAGAGTGGCTCTGCTCAGGAAAATTTCCTGGGTGAGGAGATGTATTGGAGTTGGTTCCCAGAGAAGGTATATAGGGAGATTGTATCAAGGGAGGGGTTTGTTGTTGTGGAGACTGAAGTCAGAGTGGAGGTGGAAGATGGAAAGGAAGTGCATTTTTTGTGGATATTGGGAAGGAAATAATACAGAAATATCCGATATATCTCTTTGTAGTCAGTTAAGGAGACGTCGGCCTCATTCCATTTATACAGAATTGGATGAAGCGGGGAGAATTTGGAACGTAGTGTGGCTTTTTAGATAAAGGTAGGATAATATACATTTGAGTAGTATTTACAACTTGTGCATGGCCACAGAGCACTGACTGGTAAGGTTCAATTAAAAAATGGGGGAGGAGGAAGATATACATCAATTGTGGCTTGATTCTTAGGGCAGATGGCAAATAAATATATTTTGTTTATTTTGCTATATAGTTAGCTTCGATGTTCTTTGTATGTAGCGCCTCACCTCTCTTGGCCAATCGGCGCTGGTTATCAACGTCAGTATAAAAACTCCGCCTGGCAATTGCACCTACAGCTTCGACCAGAACAAAAATACCAACCTCAAATTCTCACACCCTATGTACTAGCTATGTCTCCCGCTATTCGCTCTTTCAATTCTGAAATTTTCTCCCTTCTCTCTTCCAGAATCGCGGGTGCCAATGGCTCGTTGCGTGGCCTCCCAATCCCTCTAAGTCGCCGCATCTGGACTCAAAAGTTCGGCCTCCCATCATTTTTCCACAACAACCCACTCAGCCTCCCCCGCGCAACCACGCCCGGTCCCCGTCTACAACTCTTCTCTACTACCTCCAGTCTCTCTAAGAAAAAGGACAAGAGCAACAAAACCTCCTCCCGAGATTCAGACAGCGGATCAGGGAGCGGTGCGGCAGACGCTGGACTAGATGCCAATGACCCATTTGGTTTTACACAGCTGGAGAAAGACATAGCAGGGGCCGTTCAGAAACTGAAAGATGACATCTCGAAGCTGAGAGCGGGTGGCAGGTTTAACCCGGAAGCAATTGAGTCGTTGCGCGTAGCAGTGTCCAAAGGGGATGGCAAGGGAAGCAAGAGCACGGTTAAGCTGGGAGAGTTGGCGCAGGTTATTCCCAAGGGAGGAAGAATGCTAACTATTTTGGTGGGGGAGGAAGAGGTATATATCTCTTTTTCTGTTCCTTTTATAAAATCTTACTTTCTACCAAGTTCGTTCTCGAGGGGAGGAAGGTCTTTCGTTGCTTCACTGACAGGATTCGAGATCGTTGGAATACCTACTTGGCTTCCACCTCCAACAAATTCTCCCTCTGCGACAAATTATGAATACTAATATTTCCCTTCTAGTACATGAAACCCATAACCTCCGCTCTCCTCTCCTCTAACCTATCCCTAAACCCTCAGCCAGACCCACACAACACGTTGCAGCTCAACGTCCCCATCCCACCGCCAACCAAGGAGTCACGCGATCAGTCTGTCAAAGACGCAAAAGCTGCCTTGGATAAGGCATCAAATGCCGTGCGCAATGCCCGTGGCGCTATAAATAAGAAGCTGAAGCATATGGGTGTCAAAAAACTTGTGAGGCCCGATGATTTGCACAAACAGGTAGAGAAGATGGAGAAGATTGCTGAGAAAGGGCAGAAGGATGTTAAAGAAATTTTTGAAGGGGCGAAAAAGGCCCTGGAGGCATGAGCATGATTTTTACATTTTTATTCTTTCCTGGAACCCTAGAGGGGTTTATTGATAGAGAAGGTGGGCGGGTGGATATTACCAGGGAATTGGGAGTGATGTATGTAGGATATGTCTCGGGATTGTATAATAGTTTCTGGGTTTAAGAATTTGGGATATCCAGGTTATAAAAGCGGCGTTATGTGTGATCTAGATAAGGCACGCATAGAGCAAAGACACGACAAAAAACCAAAAATCGAGATCGAGTAGTAATCGTAGTGTACAGTTTTCAAATCTTAATCTAGCAAAGGTACATAGAAAAATCAAAAAAGAAAAGTGCCCTTGTTCCAGAAACGGCCTACACTTTAGCCCGCACAGCCTTCGGTTTCGGTAGCGACATGGACAACGTCTCCAAAAACTGCGTCTTATGTGGTGCTTGCCATGTCGAATTATTAGCCAAATTCCTCAAAACATCCTTCATGACCGGATGTCTGGCTCCGTGCTCCTCCACCCACTTCGCCTGCTCAGATTTATACTCTCCCGAAACAAGTCGCGAAACCAGCTGCTTTTTCTGTGTCACATTAATGGGCAGAAACGACATGTCCTCCGGCTGAACCAGGGAACCCTTGCGATCCGTCAATTTATCCGCACGCTCCGTAGCCATTTTTTGTGCAAGCTCCACCGCCTCGTTTTTCTCCTCCTCGTTGTAGAAATATGTCCATTTACCTTTGTGGATCCGCTGGGCTAGTAGATCTGTCGGCTCAAAACCGTTTGGATATCGCTCACTCATCCACGCTAGGCGTTCATGCAGTGCCTCCTTAGGGCCCGTCTCACCCATTGGCAAAGTCGGCCACGTTCGCTGTAAGTTATCGATATTGTACCCGTGCGGGTTATAACGGACGGGCTTGGGGCGATCGCGCTCCCACTGTTCCAGAAAATCCTTCTCGTCCGCTTCCTGCTCTTCCTTGGACATTTCACGTTGACTAGACCACGCCCCACCGCTGCCGTCGCTTCTCGAGGACCTATCTTGTTTCTTGCGGCGGGCTGGGCGGGTCGTTGCGGGGCGCTTAGGTTTGAGGCCGACGGCGTTAGTTCCGGGTTTCCTTAGGGTTGCAGGTGCGCGGAGGATGTTGGTAGATTTTACGCCCGCATTACTAAGTCTGGATCCGAGAGCGCGGGCATCGAGTGGTCGGCGCTGCTGAGTCTGCGACGGTTGTCGTTGACGGGGAGGGGTTTGGAAGTCATCAGATACACGGCGTATGAGGGGCGTAGAGGATCGAGAGAAAGCGCTATCAATTTGCCTTCTAGCCGTCTCGTGGAGGGAGCTTAGACGGTTTGGCTTTGCTAATAAGAAGAAAAAGGGAGGGTCAGTTATCAAATTATCTCGATCCAGCTCCTGGAGAACAATAAGATTCCCCTATCCAATAGAACGATCTCCAAAGTCGTAAAACCATACCTTTCGGGTCTTCATCATTTTCCGGCGCTCTGCTCGATGACGAAGAAGAAAAGAGTCGGGTTGCTCCTTGATTCCATTTGGTCACTACCGAGTCAGCGATTGCAACCCATTGGCGCGCAGGTACACCTTGGGGTTTAAGCATATTGGTAAATTGGATATTATCGCCCCGTGGGTTCAAGAGGAAGCAACACACAAGTTGCCCTCTGGCCGAATGGATGAGTTGAGAGTCGGGGGTTCACCAATGGACGGATATGACTGTGCCTGTGCATTGTGGTTCCAGGATTTTTATGTCGGGAGAATTTTAGTTATCACGTGACATCCATACATCACCTAACGGGCTCGCTTGGTCACAATGTTCTCGAGATATAGTAAACGCGAACTGTTTACTTCAGCTCACTGGCGTTCTCGATACTATATTTTCTGGATTCTTTGCATAATTATATTGGTTTCAAAAGCAGAGAAACTATGTTATAAAGACAGCCAACTCCTGTAAACAAGAAGCTCACACCGACGTCAATCCTCCTAAAATCCATCCACAGATCCAGAGCAGCCCAGCCAAATCAAACCAGATAAGAAGAGAAAAGGAACGAATATAGACAAAATGCTCCGCCGGAAACCTACAGCCATAACTATTACCACCGAAGACATAATCGCCTTCGAAGAGGAGCGTCTGCGCCAACAGCAGCGCAAAGAAAATAACAACCAGCAACAAAACAACCTAGCAAACAGCACAGGCAGCAGTGGAATCGGTGGGGCATTTCATCCCGGCTCTGTTACATACGATCCCAACGATGAGCTGAAGCCCCTACCTGGCGATAAGGCGCGAATTGTACGCACGCGAGACGAAAGGATTGGGTTGGGGAGGACCGGGTGAAAGCGCCTTACTTCTGCCCTTCTAACTTCGCCGCATTGACCGAGGGGTTGAATAGTACAGGCTTGAATGGTTTCTCTTTTCATGATTTTGTCTTAGGCCATTTGGCTTTACTTGCCCGCAGTCCTGGAATCTTGACCTCGGCCCTTGCGGTGTTTAGTAGATTGGCAGTCAGGAGGGGAAACTTGTGGGAATCTAATTGGAATGGAACTATTGGGATGAATGCGCAAACGGAAACGGCGTGATTGTGACTATGTTTACACCAACACGAAATGGCCGAACGAAGAAGACACCACGTCCTCAATTTGAAATAGGTTTTGTGCCTAGGTTTAAGGAGAAAAAAACACAGACCTGGTTTTAAAACAGAGGTGTTTCATCCACTACTACCAGCTGGGAATTGCTCTTTATCCTGGGTGAAGATTATGCTGCAAAAACGCCCTGACGATCTTTCTTGCTCTCCCGTACTACACCGCCCAAATGCTTTGCTGCTTGGAGACCACATACATTCTTCCAGTTCACCTCCTACCAGCCTCGGGTTCTACGAATGAACAGCAGTACCCCCCCCC
>LGRN01000291.1:0-34212 GCA_001883825.1 Emergomyces pasteurianus Ep9510
TTATCTGTTTTTTCCTTCATGGCTTTGGTTTATATCTGCTGTGCGTTGCTGCTGGCTATATTCATTGTTCTTGCCACATGGAAAGAAGAACTACGTCATTGGATGTAAGCATGTAAGGCGTTTCAAGATCGTTCCGGGGAATTTTTTTTTTTTTTTTTTTTTTTTTTTTTTTTTTTTGAAATGGCGCCGTCCTTCTCAACTTTGTCAGTCTAATCACCATTTTTTATTTCTTTCTTTTTCACGCCCTCCGATTTATATTTACAAAAGGCTACGAAGTCCCATGTGGAAACAATTTCCCAAGACTAACCCTCATTTCCATATTCCTTTTTGATCGTGGTGGTTTTTAGGACCTTTTATATATTACTCATCCTCGTCAGCTCAAACCCCCTCAGCCCATGGGTTGGCTTGCAGCCTATTCCATCCTCATTACGTCACGTCCACTGTCTTCTCCCTCCGAACTTATTCACAGAACTATAGGGGCTCGAAGGTTTTTCGGTTGCGACGCAGGTGGTTCCCTTCCTCTTTATTTTGCATACATTTATTTATATTTTTTAAATCTCCTTGTCGTCGGCTGAATGTAACAGCCATCTCTGCTTGTTAGCCGGGATGGTTCTCCGTCCTTTGTAATTTACATTATTTACACGTAATTGTTTTCATTATTATATATTGATATATACATATATATCTATATTTATATATTTCTGTAATTGGTCCTGTATTATCCTGTTTAAAATTATCTCCGTGGCTTATCTGCAGTAAATTTTACCAAGGAACCCTGCCGCATGGCACCGCGGTTAAGAAGGGTTTTCTGATTGAAATACCGAGAATATATATTGCACCTGGCCCTCTACGACTTACATATACAGCCCAAACTACGTTGTACCAGCAATAGCCAAACATGTTCCATAGCATGGCATAATAAATATCAGCCTCATTTAAAATAGCAAGTATGAAGTAGAGAAAACAATAGCTACCTGTAGGGAACAAGGCGTGATGGCGGAAACTCAGGGGCTGGCGTACTTGCTTAATAGTCGCCTCAGCAGACGCGAGAAATGTAACACATACACAAGACGAGAGAAAGGGGAAATAAGAGGGAAGAAGGTCAAAAAAAAAAAAAAAAAAAAAAAAAGGAAAGAAAGTCGAAGAAGAGGAGAGAAAATAAAAAAAATGGAAGAACACAAAAGAACGAGGCGTAATGGAAAGGGGGTGGATCAAAAGTAAAGTCCAAGTGAGAAATGACGTTGAACTGCCATTTTCTTTCAAACTTTCATGGCGAATTTCTTCATATAACGATAATCAGCCATGTTACGATCGACAGCGGAGCGGATGATTTTGGCGCCTTTGTCGCCGTACTTCTCACGCCATTCTTCGTCGAATTGGGCCTCGGTTTTGCGTGCCTTCTGCTTTATAAGGTGAAATGATGGAATGTTGGTTAGGGAACGAATGAAATAGTATTTGGCCATGCTGTTTATACACATACACATGAGTGTGGGGAGGTAAAACTTACATGGCATCTAGATTTCAGTTCAGTTGAGTGGATGGCATCTTCATGGAAACCTCTCCACTTCTCGAATGCCTCTTTGGCAATTTTATGATCCTCCTCAGTATCCCAAGTCAGCATTTCGGGAGTGTAATCTATCCCCACGCTCTTGCAGTAGCGTTGTATTATGCCGGTAGGATCATCCAGCAAATCATCCGCGTCAATGACGCAGATTTCAGTTCTTTTGTTGTTTTGAGGAGCGATACTGCCATTGATGTCGTTATCGATGGTGTAGATTCCGTTTGATACAACGTTTGCAATCCCGTTTCCATTGGCCTCATGCGGGCCAACGAGGTGTATTTTGCGTAAGTAGTCGAAGACACGGCGGACCTCGTCATAACCCGCTTCAGACTCGTAGAAGTCGTAAAAGCCCGTGACTTCATCGAGTGGTGGAATCGTACATCGGTAATAGGACGGGATGCTGTAGTGGGGGTCGCGGATAAGAAAAGTGAAATGAAACTTGGCTAGCATGGAAGCCGGAACAACAGTAGGATTGTCGACCTCCGCAGGCGTATCGTACGGATACGGCGCCTTCTTATTGGCGTTGGAACTTGGTTCCACGGCCAAGGCATTCACGGGGTCGACGGCCGGGCCATCTTGCGTGCCCACACCGCGTTTAATTTTCAGTAAGGATGGAGCGATGCTGGCAGGTTTCCCGCTCGGGGGAACAAGATAGTGAATGATGTCTTTGATGAAAAGGCGTTTTCCCTATAGTGCGGTAAGTATATAGTAATCGTCGAGCGCGGTGAGTGCGGAAGATGCGCTATTCAGGGTAAATAAAGCCTGAGCGGATTATAACAAAGTTTGTGTCAAAGCTCAGACGCTGAACACACAAAAAGGAGGAAGGGGATATTTTGGGGGATCAAGTAATTGCGGAGAACTGGCTTCTCAAAATCGACGACAACGGTGACACAAACACCTCAAAAGGAGAATAGTGACCGTGATACCCGAAAATCGCCCTCGACCGTGGGTTACCCCAGGTAAACGAGAAGCACCGCGGATCACTCCGAAAATGGTGGAATGTATATACATGTAATATGAAGAGGAGCAAGAAAAGGTAAGAACCAATTTTCTTAGGAACCAGAAAAAGGGTCAAACCTCAGATGCTTCTCTCTCGAGCCTGTCAAATATTGACTGATATGTCGAATTGGCAAAACCACTTTCTACTCTAGCCTTCTCATCATCTTCATATCTGTGGCTCAGCCTTTCTGGGCCGAAGTAGAACGCATCTCCAAACGGCTCATGGACACATTGGAGAGTGTCACGGCGGGTCATGAAAACCTACAAAAACAGTTAATTGTGGACTAGCGCATCCATGAAATTGGGGGGCAATTCAAAATACTCTTTCGAAAGCCGTGGAGCATGCGCGAGGATGAGTCGCAACAAAAATTGGACGAGTCGACATGCTGAATGGTGGGAATATAAAAAGTGGTTGCAAATTCCTGGCGTAATCTGGTGGACAATTGCAACGGCTAAAATATAGTATAGCCGAAGACTTCTGCTGCGTATGCTTCGTGTATATTTTGTGAAAAAAACTTATACAGTGTTTTCTTCCAGGAAAAGAAGAAATTAACAGAAACTTTCACGGGGAGTCGAAGGTAGATATGAAGTGGCCTGGTTTGGGGGTGGGTGTGGAGCTGAGTTCTGATTGAATAATCCGATCGATGACGACAAAAAGAAACCGAATTGGGCCGACTTATGCAGGCTTTTTATCCACTGTTAAAAGTGGGAAGCAAAGCCATAAGATAAAAATGGATTACTCCGTAAAGGAGTTGCAAACCTGAACGAGGTGTTGGACACTTGTTTGCGTTAGAGCAGGGAATATTTTACTTTATCGCTTGAACATGACGTCGTTGGACCTGGCGGGTTCCAATCACCACGAGTTGCTCCACCACTGGAACCCCTCATCGAAATCCATCGCCCTCCTTGAGCCCTCCAGCTACCAATCTAACTCTGGAGCATCATGGTTAGCGGCGTGGTGGTTTACAGCCCGCCCTGGATTTCCCACCCACCCTTCCACGGGCCACGGTCGCGGCAAGGGATGTCTAAATGGTTGGCCTATGAAAGCATTGGAGCTGCGCAGGATGTTCTCCCTAGCTTCTAGCCCATAGCCACATATAGGTTGCTGAGCCTTAGGCTGCCCTGACTTCTTCGCCCCATGACTCCTTGCGATTGGATACAGGGAGCTGGATCCTGGTGCATAATGGGTTCGCCGAGTATCACGGGCACTTCTCTGTGGTTTGTTTTTTTAATCAGTGAAAAAAGAATAGAAAAGGATGCTGTTGTTGTCCCCGAACTTAATTTTTGCGAGTTCCGTCCTCGACTCGAATTGGAACTCTCTCTCTGACAGACCGTTGTTCCCAAGCCACGGTTTTGTTTTGGCTGCATTCTTTTCGGGTGACAGAACCCCAGCAGTAACTATGGAGGACCCTGTCAAGCCTCAGCTTCGTCGACGAAACTTTTGTGGCGCTGTTTCATCGCAATTTGCTAACAGCCAACGCACCTGGCAACGGCGTTTTCCCCCAAGTTTTAGGGTTCACTGGTGTCATACCTGTTCTTAGAATTTTCCCTCCCAGCAAACAATTGAGACTGGGTGCTCCATATTTACGAGTGAGATCAGCCAACAGGGAGGCACGTACTGTACGGAGTATGGAGCACCGCAGTTTTTGATAGCTTCAACTGATATACACATTTCGTGTGGAAAAGCAAATGCGAGAGTTTATCTCAGGCATTATCTCTTCCGGGCTATGGCATCGCCCGGCTTTAAGATGAAAAGTATTGTTTTCATCGACTTGATCTTGTCAACCCGACTCGAGCGACCACTTGAGCCAATTGATCACGACACTGGAGAGATGAAGACAAGGTCGAATATCCCTGCCAGGCTGGAGCAAGTGACCCCGAGCACCCCGCAAACTTGCATCAATGCAGCTTCTTGTAGGGTGCAATTTGTGATCAGTCAATTAACGATATTCATTTGTGTGGGGGTATAACTTTGATACCAGGATCGTCAACCACACCCTAACATTTCTTCCGTGATCAACCGTCATCCTTCATGGTCACATAATAAACGCCGCCTCAAATGTCATTATCCTGAAGCATGTCGTTTTTGAACCTTGGCTTGACCGAAAGTAGAAATGAAAAGAAAGAAATCAAAAATGAAGAGGTTTCCATCGATGATTGTCCGGTTTGAGTAATAAATTATTCCCCGTGCCCGCCCCAAAGCTTGAGATATCCTGGGTAAGCGGTGGAAGCTCCGAGCATGCAAGATTGAACCTTTTTTTTACTGCTCTCACGATAAAACAGAGGTTTGCTGCACCGTGTAGGTTTTCTGATCTGGACAAGATACCAAGCAGGGTACTTTCCTGCCTTTGTGATTTAACTACGAAGACCGTGGAGGAGAACAGAGGTTGAGCAAAGATGCAATCTCAGAGCAGGAGAGCAGGAAAGCAGAGCAGGCGTTGAGTGAGGTGATATTTTCATCAGCTCCGCCTAGTACGAATGCTTTGGCAGTGAGAGAGATGACTGACTTGGGTGTCTTTTGGGTACGACGATCGTGGAACCTTGAGCTGTCTCATGTGCTTGACATTGTATAGAGCTGAACTGGAATCATGGGATTTCAGAAAATGGGTCTAAATATTTGACTGGGCCTCGTTGATTACATGCCCTTTTCTTTGGTTAACTGTAGGGCCTTACTACTAACGAGGCATGCGAGCCTACATCTATTTCACCCCAAAAGCACTTTTTTTAGAGACACTGGAATAAGCTGTGTCACTAAACCCCTTGAGTTGAAGCTCTTTGAATTCCTCCTCTTATCCCTGAGCTGGTGACAGCCACCAAGCAAATGATAAATCGACCAAGTAGAATTTAGGGCAACGAGTACAGTCCCTAGTATGCAGGGCGATATATATGCCATTTGTATATTTATTCATTAGTATATGTGTTTCACCACATAGTACTCCGTATTGTTAATTTCGATATCGGGCTTATTCCCGTTTAAAACTCCGGAACCACTGAAATTGTTGTTATAGAACAAATAATCGATCCGACTTTCGAAGTTTTTTTTTCAGCTTTTTCTTGCGTGCTATATGAAATCCGATATGCCATCAGCCCTTCAGCCACGGTGATCTTTGGGCTTTGAATTGACTTGAAGCTAGAATCGGGTTTCCTCGACTGCCAACTATTCAGGATACCAACTGGAGGGAATGCAGCAAATAAAACATCAATTCTCTGTTATTTTGGCCTCCGGACAAGGAGTCTTTTATTTTGACAGTCTCGCAGCACCATTTTTGAACCATTCCCAAATGGGGCGGCAGCTTGGTGTCGCTGCCTATTTGGGTAGTGGATCCAAAAATAGCATTTCCGAATTCGGTGCATGTCATGACGGAGAAGATTAAGCTAAGCCTATCTTAGAAGAGATTCTTTCCTGATTTGGACATGCTCGCCGGATCAGGTAACTTTGTAGCCACTGCGCTTTCCATTTAGCGCCAATGCCTCAGCCCAACACTCCCAATCTCAGGAAGCAGACCATTCGAAGGCTGTAAAACGAAATATCTTGAACATAAGGCCAAGGATTAGGTTTGTACCTACGCCCAATCTGGATTTCACTAGATTGGATTTGGAATATATTCCCTCCTGCGCCACGGCTCTTTACCTATCTCGTCGAGAGGGCTCGCCCAATTCGGCACTCCGCCACTGCTGACATGCCAGCAGCTCGTGTTTTCACTTCCATGATGCCTCTGTGGGATGGACAGCTCAGCTCAAGAATGGAGAGCCATGCGCAGACGATAGGATCTCAACATGACAATTCATCCCTGCGCGGGTGAAGTAGTTTTCCGTGTCGCGGTGGGCCAGGAAAACTCTTTTTCGCATGGCCATTGAACCTCTTCAAGATGAAAGGTATAAATACTCCAGCGGGATCTGCTCCTATTTTCCTTCTCAGTTATCTAGAAAGCCAGAGATACCATATCTACTTTGATTTCACTATTTGTTTTATTTCCCGCTTCTGGTGACATTTTTTTATCCTCCCTGCTTTTTTTCATGAGCATTGTACTGTTGTCTTAATTACCTTTCCCACCTTTTGATACCCCCAAATTTTTATACACATATATTTATTTAAGGCCTCATTTTATACTTCCTTGTGCCATGAAGCTGTCCACCCTGTCAGTTATTGCTCTTAGCACTGTCACCGCGGCATTTAACGACAAAGCGGCCCGCACATCCCATCACGGCAAAACGCACCATGTTGATGTTGGAACCTTCGGCGGCGAGGTGAAATTCGTTCCTAATCAAATTGATGCTCTGATTGGGGATACAGTGTTTTTCAACTTTCTCGCCAAATCCCACTCCTTGACTCAGTCTGACTTTAAGACCCCTTGCACAAGTAACGGTCGGTTCGATACTGGCCTTAATCAAGCCAACCCAAAGAACGAGTCGGGATTATTCGTTATTCCCTTCCATGTCAAAACTGAACAGCCGCAATGGTTCTATTGCAAGCAGCAAGGTCCTCCTAACCACTGTGGCAAGGGGATGGTTTTTGGCCTAAACCCAGCAGGGAAGATGGATAAATTTATCCAAAACGCCATTGCCCAGAATGGAGCTGATAAGGTCCCCGATCCCGCCAGTGGCACATATCCGGCCCAACAAACGGTCACCGCCGGCCTTGACAAAGGAAAGACACTCCGCTATTCACCCGAGTACTTGCCTCATGTGACGAAAGGCTCAAAGATCCATTTCGATTTCCGCGCTGCTAACCACACACTGACCGAATCGAGCTTTGATGCCCCATGCACTCCGCTGAGGAAGCGGCATGCGATCGACACCGGGTTTAACCATGCCAACCCTGATGATATTCCTAACTTGAAGCCTTTTCACTTCACTGCCCACTCCAATAAGCCCCGCTACTTCTACTGCAGGCAAGGTTCAGGCACAGCAAAAAGCCATTGCGCAAATGGCATGGTTTTTGCCATTAATGTCAATCAAGAGAAGTTTACCGAGTTTCAGGCGAGAGCAATGGCGACACTTCCCAAGATCAGGGGGAGAGGCCCGGTGTAACATTTGGATTACGAGTTGTTGGTAGCTTCCTTTTTCTGATGAATTTTGAATGTTAACCCGACCATCTTGTTTCATACCATGCATAGTATACTCCGCATAATTGGCTTATTTTTGTTAATAACTTTTGTAACTTTAATTGTATCTTTGAATTTAATAGTAGTTAGTATCCTTCCCCCTGGCTTCCAGGACTCCCTCTCATTCAATCCTAATTTGAAACTAGTAGTAGTACTTGTTACTAGGAAACAAAGATTTTTTTTTCGTTTTTTGATAAACAAGGATTATCAGTTCAAGACAGTAGTAGTGTAGCAGAGCAAATTCATTGTTGCAAAATGATTGAAAATGGCTTCAGCCATGATAGTATTTGCTTTTTCGAGGATCAGACGGCTGGATCCCCTTTCTGGGCAAACCCTGCTGAGTCAGCGACCTCAACGGGGCCTTCGCGACCATGTCACATGATATGATGTAGCCACCCGTCTGTTGGAGGACCCCATGGAAGAATCCCGAACGCCCGACAAGGTGCTGGAAGCTTCAATTATAACTCCACCGGCGGACGGCCACGGAAATTTTATATAATTTAGGGTTATTCCGGGATATTTTGATTTTCTCTTTTATCCCTTCTTATTTCCTTCTATATTTTTTGACTCGGTCACAAAAATCCCAAATCGTGAAAACCAGTGATACCCCACACTCCACCGAAATACTGGCAATAATAACTCACAGCACTCACATCTGTTCCTGCTTTGGATAGCTCCACCACCGGCAATACCCGCAAGGGAAATATTAGATTGCCACAATGAACGGAACACAATTGACAGACAGAGCCAATCAAGCTCTTGTTGACGCCCATGCTCTAGCGGAGCAACATGCTCACCCGCAACTCCTCCCTATCCATCTCGCAGTTTCGCTCCTGGACCCTCCTGCAGATGAATCCAAGGATCAACAAGTAACCACACATCCCTCACATCAAGCCAGTTCAGCTTCTCTCTTCAAACGAGTTGTTGAAAAAGCCCATGGCGACCCTCAGCAACTGGGCAGGGCACTCAACAAGTCCCTGGTCCGGCTGCCATCCCAGGATCCTCCCCCAGAAACCATCGCCCCCTCTCCGGCGATATCAAAGGTCCTCCGGTCCGCTACCAATCTAGCAAAGACGCAAAAGGATAGCTATGTTGCTATTGACCACCTGATAGCTGCCCTGGCGCAGGATCCGACGATCCAGAGGGCACTTGCCGATGCAAACATCCCAAATGTGAAGATGATCGATTCGGCCATTCAGCAAATCCGGGGGATGAAGCGAGTGGACTCGAAAACAGCAGATACGGAAGATGAAAGTGAGAATTTGAAGAAATTTACGATTGATATGACTTCGATGGCCAGGGAGGGGAAAATTGATCCCGTTATTGGCCGAGAGGAAGAAATCAGGAGAGTGATTCGGATCCTCAGTCGACGAACAAAAAATAACCCAGTCCTTATTGGCGAACCCGGTGTGGGGAAAACAACAGTCGTGGAAGGACTGGCGCGTCGGATTGTTAATGCTGATGTACCTGCAAATCTGTCTAACTGCAAGCTCCTGTCGCTTGACGTTGGCTCCCTTGTTGCTGGCAGCAAGTATCGCGGTGAGTTCGAAGAGAGGATGAAGGGGGTTCTGAAAGAGATTGAAGAATCGAAAGACACTATCGTTTTGTTTGTCGATGAAATCCATCTTCTCATGGGTGCAGGCTCTAGCGGAGAGGGCGGCATGGACGCTGCCAACCTTCTTAAGCCCATGCTTGCTAGAGGCCAGCTTCATTGTATAGGCGCAACTACGCTTGGCGAGTACAGGAAATACATCGAGAAGGACCAGGCCTTTGAACGCCGATTCCAACAGGTTTTGGTCAAGGAGCCCTCAGTGAGTGAGACGATCTCTATTCTTAGAGGTCTGAAGGAAAGATACGAAGTTCATCACGGTGTTAACATCCTGGACGGAGCTATCGTATCAGCAGCCAATTTAGCTTCTCGTTACCTTACCGCCCGAAGACTACCCGACTCCGCTGTTGATCTCATTGATGAAGCCGCTGCCGCTGTCCGCGTAACGCGGGAATCACAGCCTGAAGCTCTCGATACATTGGAGCGCCGTGCCAGGCAACTCCAGATCGAAATCCATGCGTTGGAACGTGAAAAAGATCCAGCGTCGAAGATACGATTGGAGACTGCCAAACAGGAGGCGGCCAATGTCAACGAAGAGCTTCGACCTATGCGAGAAAAATATGAAAGCGAAAAGCAGCGGAGTAAAGATATCCAGGATGCTAAAATCAAATTAGATCTTCTAAAAGTGAAGCGAGACGAGGCAACCCGGTCAGGGGATACACAAACGGCATCGGATCTCATTTACTATGCTATCCCGGATGTCGAGAAGCGCATCGAAAGACTTGAGGCTGAAAGAGCTCGGGTCGATGCGGAGCTATCTACTCAGCCAGGAACGGAAGGGGAGACGCTTCTGGCGGACGCTGTTGGTCCTGACCAAATTAATGAAATTGTGGCTCGATGGACTGGAATTCCCGTTACCAGGTTAAGGACCACCGAGAAGGACAGACTTCTGCACATGGAATCGCACCTGGCGAAAATTGTTGTTGGTCAGAAAGAAGCTGTCCAGTCTGTTTCTAATGCAATTCGCCTCCAACGTTCCGGCCTCAGCAACCCTAACTCACCACCAAGCTTCTTATTCTGCGGCCCTTCTGGTACAGGTAAAACTCTACTTACGAAGGCATTGGCGGAATTCCTATTTGATGACTCCAAAGCTATGATCCGGTTTGATATGTCTGAATATCAAGAAAGACACTCTTTAAGTCGGATGATCGGAGCACCTCCTGGATATGTTGGACATGATGCCGGTGGCCAGTTAACGGAAGCACTTCGCCGCCGACCATTTTCCATTCTCCTATTTGACGAAGTGGAAAAAGCCGCGAAGGAAGTTTTGACCGTCCTACTCCAGCTAATGGATGACGGAAGAATCACAGACGGTCAGGGAAGAATCGTTGATGCAAAGAATTGTATCGTCGTCATGACTTCCAACCTTGGCGCGGAATATCTCCAACGTCCCACTGGCTCGAATGGCCAAATAGAACACACAACTAAAGAGCTTGTCATGGGCGCACTGCGGAACTACTTCTTACCCGAATTCCTCAATCGAATCTCCAGCATCATCATCTTCAATCGACTAACGAGACGAGAGATTCGGAAAATTGTTGATGTACGGCTGCAGGAGATACAACGGAGGCTGGAGCAAAATGATCGCTCGGTGACGATAGAATGCACAGACGAGGTCAAAGATTTCTTGGGTAATGCCGGATATTCGCCAGTTTACGGTGCCCGACCGCTATCACGACTGATCGAAAGTGAGGTCCTCAACCGCCTTGCGGTCTTGATCCTAAGAGGAGCCATCAAAGACGGGGAAACTGCACGTGTGGTTATGGAGGGCGGACGGGTCACCGTGCTCCCGAACCATGTTGATACTGACAGCGAAGACGAGGAGATGGTTGACGAAGATGACGCGCTAGTAGAGATGGAGGAGGATTTGGGAGAGCAAGATCTTTATGAATGAATCAGGGGGATGGATCGTGTTTTAAAAACCCTTCTTTTTGGTTTCTTTTCTTTTGGCATTCGTTTTATATTCATAGTCTGTTTCGTGTTCCTTTTCTCTATACAGAAAATTTTCCTACATATAACGAGCTAATGATCATCTTATACTATTTCTTGGAGGGCAGTGGCAGCATGGCGTTAGGTCATAGGTCATTGCATCCCTTTTGAATACTGCGAAATCGCGAATGAAACAATGTTGCGTAATTTTTCTTTCACTTTGATACCCTTTCTCTCATACAAAATAGGCGTACATCCCACTAGATCTGGATCTTTAATAGGGGTGGTTTGTTGTCTTCAGCTCATGAAATGGGTAGGCCGCAACGTCGGGAAAGGCATGTGATCACGCGTTGGGGTTCCCTGACGCGAACGCGCCAAGATACTATCCAAACTTCAACCACGTTCAGCCTGAAAAAACCCTCTCAATTCTGCCGCATGAAGAGAACACTTCACCGCACAGGGCAGGGAGGTATTAATGAATATCTGAAAAATATGCCGTTTAAACCCTTCCGGCCGCCCCTTATTGAAAAATCACCGCACAAATCAGCATCCTCCCTTTCATCGAACTTTGACAAACCCAATCGAGACGCTGAGCACATCAATAAGCGCCGCAGAATCGGAGCCGAAATAATCGACCTGACAGTGAATGACGACGAGAAGGATACCGTCAAATATGACTCCGATTTGGAATATGTGCGCCGGGTGCCCAGGCCAAATTCAAAATCCAGAGATCATGATCGGAAGCCGCTGATTCCAACATGGAACCCACCAATGGAGGTGGGTGTTGATGACAGTGGTACATCAGTGAGGGATGGTGGGTCCGAAAGTGGTGGGATGGAAACATATTACAACGTTCTTTGGTATGTAAATAGTTGCGTTGCCAAAGTCCTCCTTACTCCAATAGAAACAGGCTGCGTGCTCGCCTACCTTGAAAGCATCAGCGACCCGTTTGATTTTGACTAACGTTCTCCCTTCCCCCATCGTCTGTTCAGGCGAAAGCCTACCGCCAAAAAACATAAAACATGGGATGGCGATGGGATTTTGATCGTCCGCGCCGGTTATGCGTCTTTGCAGGATGTATCTGGACGGGACTTTGGGAGAATCATGTTCAATTCCCCACTCCTCCCCGGCTCCACCTTAACAGTTGGTGGAAAAGATGTTGAAGTTGACTCCGTCCTGTCAAAGAAGGAGTATCTCTCTGGTCGAACATTTTTAGGTACGCCTAAGCCTTTACCTGCGACCCTACCCGTTGGCGAAACCATGGAGACCCCGAGGGCTGCCCCGCATGTATCCCGTATTTCATCAGCTGTATCGACGAATGGTACTATCAGGCTTCCTCCGAGAACCAAAATTAAAAACGAACATGGAGACGATGAAGGAATAAAGAGATCGCTTAACGTAGCTGCGCCTAGAAGTTTTGCGGCGAAGACTGCATTCAAAAACCCTCTCAAAGAAAGCACTATACTGGTGCAGAAACCTAATGGCAATCCCATTCCGCGACATGATCCCACAGCACCCGGTGCTGTAATCATGAAACGGCCAACATCAGTACCGAAAGGGAAACAAATTGTTGACGTAGTCCTTGACCCGCTTTTGGGTAAACACCTTAGGGAACACCAGCGGGAAGGCGTCAAATTTCTCTACGAGTGTGTGATGGGAATGCGCCCTTTCAATGGCGAAGGAGCCATCCTCGCCGATGAAATGGGCCTAGGTAAAACCTTGCAAACGATAGCGCTTATTTGGACCCTGTTGAAACAAAACCCGATATATGAGGCTCAGCCAGTCATTAAAAAGGCACTGATAGTTTGTCCGGTGACATTGATTGATAACTGGAAAAAGGAGTTCCGCAAATGGTTGGGCAATGAACGCATCGGGGTATTTGTGGCGGATGCCAAAAGGACCAGACTTACGGATTTCACCATGGGCAAATCTTATAGTGTAATGATCATCGGATACGAACGTCTTCGAACCGTCCAAGAAGAGCTGTCGAAGGGAACTGGGATTGATATTGTCATTGCGGACGAGGGTCATAGGATGAGAACTGTGCAGAATAAGAGTGCACAAGCTATACAATCGTTAAATACCTCGCGTAGAGTTATTCTTTCTGGGACCCCGATCCAAAATGACCTAACTGAGTTCTTTGCTATGGTTGATTTCGTCAACCCCGGCCTTCTAGGCACATTTAAAATGTTCATGAAAGAATTTGAAGGGCCAATTGTCAAAAGCAGGCAGCCTGATGCTTTGAAAAAAGACATCGAAAAAGGAAAAGCAAGAAGCGAAGAATTAGCAAATCTGACATCGTTATTTATTTTGCGACGAACTGCCGAGATCCTTTCAAAATACCTGCCGCCCAAAACCGAATATGTACTTTTCTGCAACCCGACCTCTTCCCAGAAAAATATCTATCGCCACGTTCTGAAATCTCCAGTTTTCCAGTGCGCTTTGGGGAACTCAGAGAGCGCTCTGCAACTCATTACCATTCTCAAAAAGCTTTGCAACAGCCCCTCCCTCTTAAGTCCTCGAAATGCCGATGAAATTTCCAATTCTACCCTTGGTACGTTGGTTGCCAATTTTCCGCCAAATATTCTTCGACACCTATCTCCCGCTTCAAGCGGTAAAATCAGAGTTCTTGACCAGCTACTCCACAATATACGTCACTCAACTTCCGAAAAGGTTGTGCTCGTTTCGAACTATACATCCACTCTTGATCTACTCGCGACACTTCTTACGTCCCTATCTCTACCATTCCTCCGGCTTGATGGTTCCACCCCAGCCTCAAAACGCCAAGGACTGGTCGACGATTTCAACCGCTCCTCGCCCACTTCAGTATTCGCATTTCTTCTCTCAGCCAAAGCTGGCGGGACAGGGCTCAACCTGATCGGAGCCAGCCGGCTTGTTTTGTTTGATGTTGACTGGAATCCCGCAACGGATATGCAAGCCATGGCGCGAATTCATCGTGATGGCCAGAAACGCCATTGTCGAATCTATAGATTTTTGCTAAAAGGAGCATTGGAGGAGAAGATTTGGCAGAGACAGGTCACTAAGATAGGACTAGCCGACAGCGTGATGGATCAAAAGAGTGGCGTCTCGCAATTCTCGCGTGAGGAACTCAGAGATTTATTTCGGCTTGACGAAGGAGCTACGTGCCAGACGCACGAACTCCTCAGTTGCGGCTGTGGTGGTAGGGGACAAGGAGATATTCCCTCTAACCTCACTGAACCCATGGTAATCGATATCTCGAAATCTGATACTGAAAGCGTACTTTCAGATTCGGAAGCTGAGGACAATTCGGACGAGGAATATCAACCTATTGATTCTATAGAGTTGATAAAAGCCTCGCAGCTCAAAGCCGTAAGTTCAAAAAACGTGAGGACAGAAAGTGGAGATATTGCCAATAACTCCAGAAACCGGAAGTCTAAAATGCGTTCGTTGATGCAATATTCCCACATCGACACTTCTCTTCTCTGCACCCTACCATCCGACCAACCTTCAGAAGGTTTCGACTCTGCCAGTATTAATACGCTCGAAGCCCATGTCGACGACGATGTTCTTCTCTCGTTACTGAAAGAGGAAGGAAATGGTGTAGGATTTTTGTTCAAAAAATGTGGATCTTCTGGGATTCCGTTGAGCTCCAAATAATTCCCCCTTTCATTGGTTTACTTGATTCAAACTTGGTTGTTTCGTGTGGTGGCTATAAACACGAGCATTGTCACATTTCTGTTATTGTTCAAGACATTCTGGCATGGCTGTTAATTTCCGACGTTGCAGCATATTTTATCAAAATTTCCCGCGAGGCCGTGCTTTCTACATATGGTACTACAGATGGAATACTCGCTGGATTTATAGAATTTAGAGTAAAATTCAGAGATAGAGATAGATAAATAAAAGTATGATATCTGAAACATGAGAACTAGAGAGAGAAAGAAAGTAAGAAGTAATTTTTACGATTCGCTGTGGCATCAAACTTCTTCGCATAAATCGCCCGAAACATATTAAGTCCAATGAAATAAAGCGAACAAGAGAGCCAGGGATATCATTCCAAACATCATAAAAGTTCCACATCTATTCCATGAGGAATCAAATCCGCAAACTATAAAGCAATCTCGTACACCAAACAGCGCCTCCCATAGCCAAATGACACGGCCAAGATATAGCTGTTGATTCAAAATCAAAAGAAACCACGCCTTACGATACTTCCTCTTCTCCAAAGTCCCCGAAACAGATTGCAGATTAACCCTCAAGGTAAACGCATAATATATACGTGATTAATCAATACCTCAGCTTTCCCACCAATCCAAATGTATACGCCGTTTCCGCTTCACTCTTCATTTGTATCATATAAATCCGGAAGTTCCCACTCACCACGCCACCTTCCTTGGCAACACCATCATATTCCTCCCAGACAGAAACAGCGATTCCTGTCCTAGCCACCCGTTCAAAACAGCTTTCCCCAAGGCATACATCAAGCAATACCTCACCCCTTGTTTTGCCACGGATGAGAATCCGTTTTTCTTGCCGGCTGGTAGACGAAGCTGGCAGTGGAGGAGCGGCTTGCGGGGAAGGCAGTCCATCCGGCAGCATCTGCTCCCCGTTATTGAATTCCGTGGAAGACGCCCTAACATCTACTCCATTGGCAGTAGCGGTTCCAGGTCGGGATGGGACGGGAGATGCGAGTAATATCGTTAGACGAGCAGCACCCATATCCCTCCATTTTGATGCAGTTTCGCGAGCATACAACCGAATTTTGGCGTTCGAAAGGCCAATACCGCCGGCTGCATTTTTCGCCAGGTCAAGGCTTGCGCCGTTTGGATTTGGAGTAAAGTTAGATCCAGAACGAGTAGAGTTTGAGTAAAGACTACCGCGTTGACTACCAGTGCGGAATGTGATGGTTGACCTGGCAATGCTGAACATTTTGTTCCCTGCGCCGAATTTTTTTAGAGCTGAGAACGCGCTTGACATTGTGCCAACGCTTGAATCGGTTATACCAGCCACAGACGGCGCAGGTGCGCTCGAGGCGCGATAACTACTCTTCGACCAATTAAACCATCCACCGAATCTGCTACTGCGGTTGGAATTTTGGCGAGCGAGCGACGTAGGCTGCACAGAGAATGGACCACGGGCGTTTTGTAACGCGATGTATGTCGGATTATTTATTCGAGAGTGGTTGATAAATCCATATAGTTTCTCACACTCCTCTGGGTTTCGTGAACGGAACATGATGTTGTTCCCGGTGGTGATTTTGGATCTTGTCGTGGGAGGGGAGCGGATAGATATATCTAGAGCGGTTCCGCGTCGAATTGGGACGAGAGGCGTCAATTCCAGGGCAATTAGTGGTCTTCTAGAGGAGATACTAGGATCAGCCTCCATCTCAGGGGACACTATAGGTAACGAGTGTGCAAAACTCATTTCGTGCGCTTCGATTAGACCTGGTGTAATCACAATGCTGCATTCGTCAGGATACAGTGCCTCCCAAGTACCCTTGTCATTCCAGTAGAAAATAGATGCGATGGATTTTGTGGATATTGAAGGTTGTGGTGGAACACTTCTGTATGGAGCCTGGGAAGCGGAATTTGATGGTCGAAGAGTCCCCTCCGGGTCACTTGGGGGTAAAGATGGGGTTGATGCTTTGCGAAGCTGACGAGCTCCAACTGGTGGTAAGGGTGTTTCAATGTCATCTCCTTCCAACTCTTCGTCTGATGTGTCCGATGAGGAGAAAATTTCGTGGTGCTCAATGGTAGAAGTATCAGAACTGTCTGCCGACTCTGTTGCCGTTGAAGGTTCATATTCATGTTTTAGCGGAGACGAGGACCGGCGGTTTCGATTACTGCGGGGTGTCGTGGGGCTTAGGACAGGAGTACATTGCTTTGAAACTGCAGGACTTGTTGATTTATGAGGTGGTGGTAATGGAACATCTTCCGTATATATGGTGTGGTCGCGACGGAGAAAAGCTTCATCTGGACTTTCACTTCGTTTAGCTGGGGTTGACCTGGCCTTACGGGTCGTGGGCGTCACCGGCGTTTCATCCTTAGGAAATGGAGCTGGGCTGCTCTGTGGGCTCCCTTTTCTAAGTTTTGGTATGGTTGGAAGTTCTAGAGAAGGAACAGGGGATAGCGAACGTCGACTCAGTGGTCTTCCGAGCTGGGGCTTTGGCAGGCCTAAATCTGGAGATGGGTCCCTGCTTCTGGAATGTCGAGGCTGCACCTCTTCTAGAGGACGAGCAGGTTTCGTTTCATGTGTTGTAGATCCAGTTAGTGAAATATCAGATCCTTTTTTATCCCCCTCTGGTGTTCTTGCGCCACTTGATGTTGGGCTCGAAATCGACAGCTCGCCATAGTTAGACTTCCTCTTGGCTTTCGATCTCTTCAAAGTAGTTGGAGAAGCTCCACCAGCCATATCCATCGCTTCGTTAAGGCTTCTCGGAGTAGAAACTGATACCCGCGGTCTCGTAGGTGTACCAAACGAAGAATTTTCAGCCTCTTTGCGAGATTGGGTAGCTGAAGGTGGCTCCTTCGATGTTTCATTTCCTGCCGAGACAGATGTTATGGGACCAGTAGAAAAAGAAATAACCGTAGCCTGTTCGCCGATGGGCACATCCATATCTGTGGGGCTGGAGCTTCTCTTGCTAGGCGCGGTAGGCAGCTCAGAGCTCTCTTTTTGTACTCTAGTGCGGTTTCTTGCTTTAGCCCTGTGAATAAAGCTCATAGACCGGTCAATTTTTGGGGGAACAGGGCTCAACCCAATCATTTGGACCCATTCAAATCCTACTTGCTCGTCGTCTGTTCGGAACGTGATTAACTCTTTCCAGTCTTTCTCCTCTCCCGGAACACCCCTTATCATGATGACGATTTCGCCTTTCCCATCACCGTTTCGAGCAGATGCTCGACCCCGATCTATAGGGGGAAATAAAAGCCAGCGACCCGTATCATCCACTTCGCATATTAACAAGTCACCACCAGGCCCCTCATCGGTCGGGTTATCACGAAGTAAGAGCTCAGCCCGGCAATCGATTTGCTGACCGCTTGAGTGGAGTAAAGAGAGATTAAAGAAATCGCGAGCTCGAACCCGTCGAGTTTTGTGAACGGTGACGTTGGAAAGGACGGCGAGGTTTCGTGGATTTCGAGCTCTCGAAGCGTCGATGGCGGCCGCCATATCATCTTCAAGTCTTTCTCTCTCTTCATTTGAGCGTCTTCTAGCATCCGTAACAAGATTCTGGTACACCATTGCCATTTCTTCTGCTTTTGGGGATGTTTGGATATAGTTGATGCCTTTGAAAGTCTTTGCAAGGTATTTAAGTCGCACTAACGGCCTCTTGAGAAGAAACGCAACGTCCACTTTCTCCCCATCTCCATCTACTACGTCACCATCCTCATCCTGCGCCATCCCAGCGTACAAGCTTTGGGTCTCGGGGTTGATTGCTTTCGACAAGTCATCGTCAGGTGGCGCAAGGTTGACGACAACGTCTTGAAATCCAAGGCGCCAGGCCTTTAAATAGTCCCGATAAACCTTCTGCGCACCCTGAGCCCAAGATAAAAGTGCCTCGGGATTATTCAACGGCGCTCGCTTATGAAGCGATTTAAGCCGCTCCAGTGATATTCCCATATTGATGATGGGTCTCGTAAAATTTTCATCATCTTTGGGGTTCCCAGGCGGGCGGAAAAGACCAGCGGCAATTGCTGAATCGGATTTGGATAGGACCGATGTTAACAAAACAGGTATGACACCACCGACAAGAGTCCTCAATTCACGCATATATTTGGTTTCGTCAGATGAAAACTCATGCATTATGTCGCTGATAGTGGCGGTTGCCAGCCGACTTCTATTAGTGCGGATGCTCCTGGCAGATCTTATACTACGGCCTCCGCTTCCGCCTCCAGGGATAGATAAAATCGATATAAGATCAGCGTGAGTTGTGAGTCGGCGTTTCAAACCATTTCTTGTACCAGGCAATGAGTCAGGATCGAACTGATCCCTTGCTTCTGACTCCAAGTGCTCATCACAATCATCTGGCTTGATATTCGACCGGAGCTCAGTAGCGTGTTCAGTGTGACGCGGAGATGCTTGTGTCACTGTGCTAAGAGTATCCACAGACATTATTGTAGATAGTCTGTGGTCACCAGTCCCAGGAAACGGTCTCTTTAGTGTCAAAGGAAGCGGTCGATCCGATATCGATACTTCAGATCCGTCTGAAGAACGAGGGTCTAAGTTGGACCCTTGCAGGGCCTCATCGAGTGATTCCTGCAGAGTTGACATTTTGCCTGCTTCAGCAAAAGAATTCGGGCGTTTTTTAGCACCAGTTCTTTTCAAAGTTGATGGCGAAGATTCTCGCACATCCCTTGGTATTTCGTTTGGGAGCTCATTGTAGGATATTCTGGCATCATGAGGTCTTGTTGACGTTTCTGTCGTTGGGGGGCTTTGAGAATACTTTTTATTTTCCCCACGCTCATTTCTCCTTTTCATATATTTTGCTTTTGGTAGAAGTGTGGTACCATCATATTCGTCAAGGCGGGAGTTCTGGGATGGGCTTTCTCTTCCGAACCGTGAGTCAAGAGGTGTCGGTACTTGGGCATGAGGGTCGCTGTCCTCTGTAAAAGGGTCCGGAGTTGACGAAAGCCATGCTTCTACGCTATATCCAGGGTTTTGAAGTGCTGGTACAGATACTGGCACTGGTGATAGAGTGGAGGTCTCATGTTTCCCGAAAATCTTTTTCGATTCATCAATAACATGGTTAAAAATGCCCCCTTTGGGAGGCCGTAATGTCCTTGGTGGAATCTTTTGTCCTTGCCGACGAGGCCGATTTTCTTGCTCAGAAAGCTCGATGATTTCACTAGGCTCGGTCGACCAGTCACCCTCACCAGACTTTTTCCGTAAATGTAGACCCTTCGTATCATAATCATGCCCTCTTTCCTTCTTGGGCTGTTGTTTGAAGATCGGGGCCCGATCACCAATGGCGCACTCTGCCTCACCTTTATGCATATGCTGCAAACCGTCGACATGTTGAGATCTTGGGCGTTCACTCTTGTTAAACGAGGACAATGAAGACGCATATACCTTAATTCCGTCGTCTGTTAAGGGTTTGGTGTTCGATTTGGTCCCACCACTATCTTTGTAGGTCCCTTTCTCCTCCACCGATGATGTTGACTTACCATACCGGTCAAATACCTCAGTTCGCCTCCTATGATTCACTTTCTGAGGCGGCGTGTTTGGCGGGGATCTATTCTTCCTCCAGTGTCCATCACTAATAACACGCTTCCGTGGGGTACTGTTACTTCGAGCCCGAGGAGGATTATTGTCCTCAGTTTTGCTTCTCTTGCTCCCTTCTCTCTTTCTATTGGTTTTATTTTTTCTCGGGGAGCCCTCTTTCGCAGCGTGGGGTTTTGATTCAGGGGAGGTGTGGCCGCTGTCGCTCTCAGGGCCGACATCTTTCTCTGTTATAACGCCTCCACCTTGTTGTTGCCATCGTCTAACTTTCTCTCGTACCGAATGTGTGTCGTGGGCACCTAATGGTTGCCCAATATCAAGGGGCTTTCCTTTCATAGATCGAGACTTGGCCCTTTCAGGGTCGGCAGGCGAACGAGGAGAAAGAGCCGGCATTGCTAGCTACATATTTTCTTGAAGTGTTAGAACAAGCGTTTTATTCTAAACTACTGACCCCCCTGGGCTTCATAGTAGAGACAAAAGTATGGTGAATCGTCTTTGTTCGTTTGATTACATACCAGAATCACCGCCACAAACTAGACAGGTGCATCCTCCTCCGGGCGCTGCAATTTCGAATTTATTTCTCCTGAGCCCAAAAAAATGGATCTGAAGATAAATACTAGAATATTGATCTGTTTATAAACCGATCGGCAGCTGTTGCTAGCGGGGTGAGTTGCTATTACCTGGAGGATGTGGTGGTCTAGCTCCCCTGCGCCAACCACGAGCTAGCGTCGATACGATGCGCATGCTGCCAGGACAACGGGGGCACCTTGCACACGCAAGCGCCCGCACCACATCATAATAGTAGTATGACCCATCACACAGTGGTGAAATTGAATATTTGTCTGCCTCAACCATAAGGAGCCAACCAGAAAAGTGCCAGCACAAGAGGCTTCAACCGAAGGAGTAGTGAGTTGATTACCTCTAACGAAAGTACGGAGTACTAGTACATACTAACAAGTCCCTTGGGTTAGGTTTGTTTACTCCCATGGGTCCTGATGAGCGCCAAGCTCGGCTGACTCAGCACTGATAACGGAGTCTGTGGATGTAGAGAAAATGATCTATTTCTATAAAGGTTGATTGTGGAAATTATCAGGTAGAATAGTATATGAAAGGGTCCAAACAGAGTCCTCGTCTTGCTTTGAGGCCCAAACTTCCCTCTCAATGCACTGTCTAAGCCATGGTGCTGTACAAGCTTGCGAAGGGAGATATTAAAACTGTAGTATATAAGTCTTTTACAATAAAGAAAAATGCAGCCACTTCAACATAATCACACCAGGACAGGCGGGATAAACCCTGTCGGGAAGGCAAGTGTGGTCACATCGTTTTGCGTTTGCCTGCGGTCTCGGACACGAATTTAACTGCATGCGACATGACACCCATGCTCTTTACCAAATAATCTAGAAATACACGTCAGTTTGTTTTCAAAGCCAAAAGGTTATCATGCGAAAATTCTTCTTACAGGAAGGGATAACAATCCAGATGAAGTTCATGAAAACATAGTAGCCCCAGAAATAGTACGCTTCTGGTCTGCAGTAGCTCAATCCGTTGTAGTAGTGATCGAACATGCTTGTAGCGTAGTAAAGAACGTCCCCATAGATTTGACCGCTCGACACGATCAGTTGAAGGGGGTGGCGGAGTGGGTGTTCGCTTGCGATTAGATACACGAGGAGGAAGGAAAGAGGTCCCCAGAGAATCTTTCCATGGGAAACGTTCAGTCTGTTTATTCGTCGAAATATAAGCCACACAAGGGGATACATACGGCCGTAATGGTTTCCATGCACAGAACGAAAGGATCTGAGGTCAAATATCGGGAGTCCGATAACGAATATTCCTTCCACAGTTGTCCAAAAAAATCTTGCGCCGCGGGCATGCGAGTGTGGTTGACGACGAAGTAGCCTTCGAAAAACAAGTGAATGCTTCCAGCTGTGACAATTTATTATTAACCATGGCCGGAGCTTTGCAGACCGTATACATATGTACATACTTAAGATAAACCATAAAATAGCCAGCTTGTCAGCCCTCCTGAGTTTCGGGCTCATGAATGAAAGTACCACCAACGTGAATCCTAGAATGGAAGCCCATCCCGCTGCGAATGCGGAGATAAGAGTGAGAACAGACCACTCATTAGCAAGGTAACCAACGAGTTCCGCTTCAATTGGATAGTATGGGTGAGGCTTAGAGAGCGAGGAATTGGCCGTGTACGCATCCATCCTCACGGTCAAACAAAATGGTGTGGGAGGAACCTGGTAAAAAGGAAGCCTGCCCCCGAGGTATCTATGTAGATCTAGGTAGATACGGATTAAATTCGAGTATCGTACCTACCCTAGACCTTCAAAAGTACTTGGAAAGCAAAGTAATGAGCGTAGGTGATGCCGTTTCTATTGAGGAGAGCGAAAACCGAAAGCCGCCAAGTGCGCTTCCAAGATTTGGTTGGAGCTGCGTGGCCGAAACTGCTAATGCGTGGGTATAACTTATATAAGCTGAGCCAAAAGAGCGACCACCAACAGAGACAGCCACAATATCACCACGACTTCTGGCGATCCTCTGTCAACTTCATGAAATTCATACTAAGGGCTTTGCAGACGGTGCCCTACGGGATCTGCGATCTCGACCCTGCATCTCCGCATATATGGCGTCAGATAGAAGGAGCCCGAAAGCCATCAGACCCGATGTGACCGTATTCCCAGAAGCGCCGCCTTGTATTGCGGCTATCTTTCTGATACGTTTTGACATCAAGGCTGGGTGAGTTCTGTACATGGCTATCCACGGAGCGGCCTGCTGTATTGACAATGGAATTTCATTTTGTATAGCTATACGATAAAATGGAAACGATCAAAACCAGAGGGCACGTTCCAATCGCCCGCTTGTTCATAGTCGCCTTGGCTAACATGAGCCCATTAGTTGTCCTGGAGAACGTCGTTGAATATAAATCCCTCCCTTCCGGCCTACACAATGTCAGGGAAGATCTTATGTAGGTGGAACTTAACCTTCCGGTCATTGCCATTCGCATTTTCTCATAACCTACCCGACAGCTATTTCGTCCACGAACAATATGGTGGTATCAGCGCGTTTGTCAACCATCCCGCAGCGGAGTCCCAGCGGAATGCCTTGATGATGGCTGTTGGAGTTCTGGTCCCGCTCAGCTATGGTAGGCTAGGAAAAGCCTGGAGACATGCTGCGAAATTAAAGGAATTGGCCAGGTATGATCTGCACTGGCGGGTGCTCGAAACTACAGATGTTCGACTGATTTTGTGGTAACAGGTGCCTTGCGGATGACCCAGATATGACTGAGCCCTTGTCTGCATACTGGGAAACGTACCAATTGTCTGAAGATGCCATTTCGCTTCCAGATTCCCCATTAGGATCAATCGAAAGCTTAAAAACTCCCGTTCGTGACGTATACGCCAGGCATCGGGCGCTCAGCGATGCGACTGCTCTACTAACCTCGAAACAATCACTTGCGCCCTACCATCCCGCGCTCTCTCTCCCAGAGTTCTTAGATACGTTTGGACCTCTAGTTTTCCAGCTATATCGAGCAGCTCTATTACGTAAACGGATTCTTCTAGTGGGCGAGGCGCCTGTGGAGGAATCGTGTAACTTTGGTATGCCACCTTCCCCAGTAATCAAACAGTGCCCAACGACTAACGTCCGAATCAAAGTGTATGATCTGGCACTTCTCTCCTCGCTTCCGCAGGGCCTACTCCCTCTTCTTCCACCCAGTGCCTTTCCAGCTCTAAGACCACGACCTTTGTTCAGTATTGGCATCCACGACATGCCGTATATATCATCATTATCACGTCCTTCCGTCTCAGACCCCGATACCTGCTGGATTGCATGTACTACTGACCGTGTGCTCAGCCTAAAACCCGAGCTTTATGATGTGCTTGTAAACCTCCCCCCAGCTTATTCTAAGCATGCGCCAGTAAAAACCTATCCTACGATAACACTATCAGCTCCTCGTACCCCAAATAAACAGCAACGGAAACCTATAATCCTTAAGGCTACCCAGCGGGACGCTCGCCGATTTTCGACCCTTAAAAGCGGCCTTCACGAACTTTCCAGGGGCGATTCTGCCTCCGTAATGCATGATGATGATGTTTCAGAGGCTACTTCAACCTTCTCTTCCAGTTCTATTGTAGAACCTGTCTCCTGGCCTCTTCTCGCGTATACATCCTTCCTATGGTGGGCTTCAGCTGGTGAGAAACGGGAGGGTGCCTCTGAAGGAGAAAATGAGGAGGATAGCCGACTTCTACTGATTGACAATGACAACGCACTGAATCCCACCTATCCAAGTAGCCTAAGCCGTCGCGGTAGCTTCTCCCTACTAGACCAGAGCAGTCACCAACCGCGAGAAATCGCATTAATTACGTATTTCCGCAGGTTAACCACACAAATATTCACGGTTACCTCAGACGTCATTGCCCGTCAAGACGACAACGCAGCCGAGACTGAATCGGCCTTGGCCCCTGAGGATGACGGCTCTAACCTCGATATCGATGAGCGTTCCACACTCGATGCTACAACCTCTCTTAATGAACCCCTCATTCCTTCATCATCTTACCATGATACATCGGATGAGGACATCATCACCTTTACATCTGGCGACATTACGGAGATGGGGTTGGATACGTGGAGCGCGTCGGATCGAGCGTTTGTGGAAGAACTTGTACAGGTCTGGTGGGGACGCAAAGCACAGGTACACGGCGCCAGAATTAACTGCTGTGGGGTTCGAATTCTTTAAGAGGGACCAATATCAAAAGTAAATATGTATAAATGCGGAATATATCTTGGGCACATTTGGCAAGCAATTCCTGAAATGGAGATACACTCAATGTTGTTGTGAGATACTTCCTTTTCCCAACCTTAGTGGGAATCCGGGCCACATTTATATTTAGAACGTATATCCTATTACACAGTTCAGCATAGTAATCCAAATAAGTAACCGAAGTTTAAAAATAAGGATCCTGGCGTTCTCGTTTCAAGGGGCTATACCTCTGTCCCACTGTAACGTAAACCCTCGCACACGAATAAATAGGGCACTCATGAAGTTGAACAGAGGTAAATATCCCTAACCAACTCAATTATTATATTGCGAAACCTCAGGACAAATGAGGTAAGCAGGCAAAAAAAGAAAATAAATATATAAATAAATAAATAAGTAAATAAAGGCCTCTCTGCACGCTTAACTCCAAAGAAATGCAACTCCCTGGTTTTTTTTTTTGTTCATTTCTTCCCCGCTGAGTAGCAACGATAAGCATACCTAGTTTTACAATTCCAAGAGATTCCAAAGGGCTGAAATAAGTGAAGCCAGCGAACAAACGGGTCAATGCAGATGGTGACTGACAACATAAAGCGGGATAGAGGTGCAAAAAGACAAGCTGAAGTTACTTTTTGTCAAAAATGAAAATGGAGATGAGGATAATAACATCAGACTGACGCTGCGCTAATAAGCTCCAAATGAAAAGATTATCATAAAACTCTAAAGATAAGGTGAAAAAGAAAAGCAAATTATATAACTCCCGCATAAAAGGTATCCGAGCTTGAAACCCTAAAACGGGGAACAAAAGAAAAAACAGAAAGGACAAGAGAAAACAAGCAACAAGATAAAACTGATATCGCTGGATAAACCGCCTGAAAACAAACTCCGCCTCAAAAATAAATAGATAGATAGATAGGTAGCGCTCAATATCTTCCAATAGGGGCGCTGAAATCTCTCTTGTTTACTCGACTTGCGGGTCGACTACTTGCCGTCTCCATTCCAGGAATCCTTCTAGCAGCATGTATAGGCGTGGTGTTCGTATTCGCGAGGCGGGAACGAGAACGCGAAGAAGGACGGGATGCCGCATCATTGGCACTAGCAGATCTTTTTAGTGTTTGTGCACGGCCCCTTCGCGCGCGAATCTGGGCAAGAGCTTCCTCTCGTGTGACAGGGGTGCCGGGAATGGGGCAGGCTGCGCTAGAAATGTAATCATCAGAGTGGAGAGGGATAGTTGTAGTCATGGAAGCTGTCATAAGTTCTGTCATTGTCGGGGTTGTGGCGTCAGCAGGCTCCCTTAGTGTTGGAAAGTGGGCTGTTTCGATGTGTAAATTTCGAGGAAAGGAGCGGAAGAAACTTGCCGGTTCGAGAGAAGCCGGAGGTTGCGTGATGGGCTGAATAGGATTCTGTGTTTCGACTGGAGGTTCTATTTGAAGCTCCGTAGGTCTAGGGTCTTCCATTTCGATTTCTGTGGTTCGTGACACTGGTATGGAAACCGGCGCTTGGTCGTAATGGGAGCCAGCTAGCACTGGTGAAACTTCACGGCTAATTGTATGTTGGCTAGCTGATGGTTCCGTAACAACGTTACGTTGAGTTGCATAGGGCGAAACTGCTTTAAAAGTCCCAGTATCTGCACAGAATGCCACTGCAGGTTCTGTGGGCCGTGTGTCCTTGTGCATGGCATCGTTCGAAGCACTAGTGGGAGATCCTCGCAGAGCAGGGGAGAGACTTCGGTTCACGGTTCTGGTCTCCTGAGGAAAAACGGGGTTGTTTGATATGAAATTGGTGGTCTTTTCTTCCTTTTCTCGATTCATTTGATCCCACTTATCATCGTGTATATACCTAAGCCCTTGCATTTCTGCGAGTCTACAGGAGCAACGATGGAACTGGCATTCCATCTTTAGGAAATACACCATATCCTCCGCTTTCAATCGTAAGCGCCTTTCCCATTCCAGGTCATCCTTCAAATCCTCAAGACGACCGTCATGTGAACTTGGCTCTTGAGGGTCCTCATTCTCTTTACAGGAATTGCGGCGTGAAACATTAATCTTGAGTGGGGAGCCTAACCGCGGACTTGCAATTTGGTAACTAGTGCCGCTTTTTCGGGGGCTCAAAGATGTCCGGTCTGGTTTTAATCGCCATGATGTCGGAGAGCAAGCACCAACGGCTCTCTCCACCAAAGGGGGCCTGGATTTGGGTGATTCTCCTCTCATTTTTTCCGCCCTTGCCTCGAGAATATCTGACTGGTTATCGTTTTCAAAGGAGCGATTTTTGTCTTTCAGCACCCCCATCTCTTCCGTCAATCCGACTAACGCATATGCGCGCTCAAATGCTTCCTGTTTCGCCTTCTCTTTTGCTTCCCTCTCACTTGCAAGCTCCTCTCTTAACGTCCTTACCTCTCCCCTTGATGATTTAAGTTCCTCTTGCGCCTTGACTAACGCTGACCCAGCCCGAAACGCCTCCTTTCGTGCTCTTCGAACTTCCTTTTCGAATATTGTGCGCTCATGGGTTTGCCTCTCTTTCAAAGAATGCAATTCCTCCATTAAAGACTCCAACCGCTCACTAACTCTTCGTTCTCGTGAATTGGCCTCCGACAGTTCAGCCAGTGTGGCTTGAAGAGAAGCCTCTGCTTCCTCGCGACCTAATATAGCTCTGTGAAGAGCAGCTGTGGTAGTGGAGGAAGGATGCGACGGAGCTGGGCTGTTCCCCCTGGAAAGGTGATTCAGAAACGCCACTTTTGCTTGGACATCGGAGTTTGTGCGTGTATGCTTGTGCTGGAGGGGAGAGACATCCGACGGATGCACTGGTGAACCGTTCATTTTCTGTTGGTTGATACGCTCAGGGGAAACTGGATGTAGCGCAGACCCGGGAGATGCCTGAAGTTTAAGAAGAATGGGCTCCATGAGTGACGATGAGGTACTGAGTAAATGGGCCTCAGAGTTTCGATTGTTGGGGCCCTCCGAAGCCATAATGTATGACAACACTATTGAGGGAGAATGCGTCAGGATTTGAATGTGGCATGAAAATTGGGATCTTGTGCTGTCATGGCATCCTTGTCGTGCGACTTCAATGTTGCTCTCGGTTGCGTTGTTGACACAAGCGAAGGAGCTGGTTACCGGGCAACGGCAGCGGCTTACTGTATTGGGAATAATAATCACCTGACATCATACTGGCACGTGATATCAAAATTCCCCCACAGGCGCAAGGAACATGTTCTGAACCAAGCCCGCCCAATACATGCCCCGTCTACATTTTCGGATGCTCCATATCGTTAATCCAATTGTTGGCTCCCGTGAGGTCCTTTTGTTGCTCAATCGCTGATTGTGGCAAATGTTTCTTCAAGTCTCGCAAAATCAGGAGCAAGCCACCATCAGTATATGTTCTTGAGACTCAACTTTTAATTAAGAAATAGAGGATTGCCCCGAAGGTTCGAGCTTACCATATTTAGGATTGGTAGCTGTTTCCCTGTAATTTAACAATGCATGAGATTTTGACCCTACAACTTGGTCAGAGGAGTAACTATCTTGCGACCCATTTTTGGAATTTTCAGGTATTTCCCCATATCTTTTTGTGATCAATTTTTCAAGCTAAACTAGCAGTTAGGAGTCGTACTTCACATATTCCCCAGATGAAGAATCGCCTATCGATCATGACGTTCATTTCCGCCCAGGAATCGGCGCAAATGGAGCCGAAACCTTCACTCCTCGAACTGTAATTTATGACCTGAAAGGCGGCTTTGGAACCTTGCAAAAATACAACGCTCTTTATGGGTTGGAAGCGGATCCTGGATTACCTAGGGGTTTATGGTGAGGGCTTTTCATATTCCCGTTACTGGATTCGCTACTAACCACGCTATCATACCTACATACAGGGACGGCAATGAAGTCGTACACCAAGAGCCCACTATTCCACAAACTGAGTACCAGAAAAATTTGGATCTTGGGCTTCCACTACCGCAGCTTACAGCCGGGTTAGTGCGTTACTGGTCAGATTTTAATAAAGTCTACTATCACCCCAGGTCCATTGTTCAGTTAAATGAATACGAGCTCAACTCTCAGCTGATGCCCTTCGAGAGCTGGGAAATTGGTGAAGACCTTTTCAGCACTTTAGATCGTGAGCACGACATCCTTGACCGGGACTTCCGGGTTTTCGCAGAAGAATGTGATCAGATGCAAGGTATCCAGATCTTCTCCGGAACTGATGATGCTTGGGGGGGCTTCGCCGCCAGATATGTCGACAGACTAAGAGACGAATTTGGAAAGAAAAATATCTGGTTCTGGGGTCTAGAAAACGGAGCGAGGGTTCAACTTGTACGCAGCAATAAATATTGTATTCTCTAACGTGACATGATGAGCTAAAGATATGACCTACAGCCAATGCATGCCATAGCCAGCGCCAATTTGGCGAAGTCTGTGAATGAGATATCTCCGCAAACATCAGCCTATATCCCCATTTTGGATCCCCCACGAAAGATACCAACATATGTGCACACTGACTTGCAATCAGAGTGGTACTCCTCTGCCCTAGCCTCAACAGCTGTGGAGAGTGCCACCTTACCAACACGCCTCCGGTCGCATCGAGGAGCTACCTCCTGGCTGCTAGCGCAAGAATTCCCACGAAAGATTTTCAACCTCCAAGCGACCATTATCTCAGAACAGGACCAATTGTCTGACATAACATCTAGGCAAGACAAGAAATCTCCGACAGCGGAAGATGAAGTCGAGCCAGACGATATCCTGCTTGAAGGATTTGATCTTGACTTCTCTTGGGCCAATTCCGCTCGTGCTAAAAAACTACACGTATTTGGCCAAGTTCAAATCAGCCGTGGATTCGACGCCCAACGCAGTCTTGGGTCAGAATTACTACTAAGCCAACCGAGTCACAGTCAAACGCTAAGGTTTCCAGGAAGCCTACAAACGTCAGTAGAACATCCAACACCCCTATTTATTGATCCTTAACCAATAACGACATGTGCTTATATCATTATCTGCCTTTTACCCCCATCCCCGCCCCCTAGAAGAATTTTACAAGGAAAGCACACGCGCGATTTCAAGCTCGGAGTTTATTTAGCTAACGAACAGACAAATAAATTGACACTTTTCAGATACCGCATTCCTCTTTCGCTTCCTCTCCTTGATAGCTTTCCCAGTGATCTGTTTACAGGGAGGGGATCTCCAAGCTCTGGGCTGAGTATTCGTGCGTCCCTTTCTACAACAACCCAAATTGGGGACAAGGTGAAAGATTTACAAAAACTCGCATCTAGGTTAATAGGGATTGATGAGCGTGAGGCCTTGGTAAATGGTCTTGGGGAGATATCTGAAGCTTATCAGGAACAGTGGGAAAGCGATTCTGATTCCGGAAATGATGACTGAGCTTTTCCTAATTTCATTGCCTTTAGCAAGTGGAAAATGCTCCATGTCTTTCTGCATGCTTACGCCGAACATACGGTTAGAATCAATTCCAATGTAAGGCTTTGTTTTTGACCTAAATTACTGGAACAAAACTCTCTACATGTCAATTGCCAGGGAACGAACATCGCCAAAAAAAAACTCCAGAGCCTACGTTGCTACCATATCTCACTTGCATATATTCAGCATCATGATCCTTCAAGATGTACATTAGAAGACAATGGTCCTAACTTCAATGAGGTATGGCATTGTCCTTGCTTTGGGGGCTCGTACGTCTTTTCCTACCAAAAATTCGGTCCCACGGACAGATGACGAAACTTCCTGAGCTCCGTTTAGCTCCATACCCTGCTCCCTGCGTAAGGCCATTTGAATGAATTAGCCGCTCATCCTTCGCATCTATATTTTAGATTCTGGTTCAATGACCCGGGGAAATCATGAGCAAGGGTACAGCTACCATTGCCCAGGGTATTGGAGGAAGCTTATCTTGGGCTTTTCCTGTTGGGTGTTTTGTGGTGCTATTTGAGACCTCGTTCTCTTACTAAAACGCTTTGGGCATTCTCAAGCTAGCTAGCTACCCTCCGATCCTGGTTCCTAGGGCTTTCTAGTTGCATCCGTCTTCGATCGAAAGCCTCCCTCGTCCCACAGGCGCTTCTGGCTCCACATTGCGCCTGACCACCAAAAAGTACATACTATGTTTCGCGAGGAGTGTTACGGTTCGCCTGCAAGCGACGCGTCTGGGGTTGGGCCTATCCTGCTGTTGGAATATGTAATAATGCAAATTGTACTTGGCAAGTTCGCACATTTGGCCATGGTGCTTCTGACCCTTTCGGGCAATTTTGGATGGCTTTGCACACACACGATGTTCTTCGACAGCTGTTATCTAATTGACATTGCTGATAAAACAGCGGAGTGCTTCATTCATGTCTTAAATGCCGTGACTTAATTCTCCAGTATAATTGCATGCAATTTGCTGACTCCCGCAGTTGGAATTGTAGCTCGGAGGTAAGGGATTTCACCCGCTTGCATTGCTACTTTTGCCTGAGCCCATTCTGTTAAGAGAAGTTTTTGATATCGCCTATATGCCCGTTTCTGGACATAGGAATAATATTCTCGACAGTTCTTAGTTTCTAGTGATATGGGATAGAAAAATCACTGAAAAGCGTAACTGGCGAAGCCGCCTGTTTGAAGAAGAACAGAAGGAAGATATGTCGATGAAAAAGTTCGATTGAGCTAAACACTTTGTGAGAGAGCTGGAGATCAAATGTGTACCTACGTACCAGCCGTTAATTGCGTAAAAATGAGATAGGTACCTAGTGGGTAGAGAAGTATAGCATATTTAATTGACTTTCTTCTCCTTATTTCAATGTTCGCACAGGCTGGTTCCTGGGATGGATGCTAACGACAAGGGACGTGCTTGTTTTGTCATCGCCCAACCCACACCAGTCAAGTCAAACCACTCCAGCCAGCCCTAGAAATATATATGTCAGCCGAGACTAGCTCTCCTGTGTGATTCCAATCCCTCCTCCTCCAGTGTTTACTGGTGGTGATTGAGCTCTTTTGCACCAATAGCTGACATATTTACCATATCAACTCTCGTGGAACGTCTGGTCCAACCGCGACCTGGCAGTGGAACTACCTAGAATGAGCCGCATACATAGGTATTTTTCTGCTCCCTGGCCTGAATTTGATACACACCTGTCACTCGGCCAGAAATTTGGCATGGTAATAGATGCAGGCACCATGCTAGCGATAAGCCGTGAACTCGATTATGCTTCCTCCATTTTGCATCGCTCGATCGTTCTCAGTATGGCTGAACTGAGGCTGAACTGAGAGCAACAAAATGCTAGACTTCAGTTCGGTGATAGATATATATCAAGAATAACGCACATGTTAACCTCAAACTTATATCTATAATTCCTGTCAAGAATGATACCACTTAAAATCTTCAAGTTGTTGTGGCTGACCTGTGAAGGCGGCTGTGTGGGTCCGGCTGAATTGTCGCGTTTGAATTAGAAGAGCTTCGAAGGCAGAGTGGACAGGTAATTTTCCAGTCATTCTTCAAAGGGCTTATTGACAATCTTGTTTAATCATCCGTTGAAGCTGATCAGCAACTTTCTTGCTGACCTTGCAATATACATACTCGACATCCGATGCAGAGTATAGGGTCCTTTTACACTACTATTATTTTACCTCTTTCCATTACCCTTCTTTTTGAGATTCTAATTACATCTCCAGGGGCTCTACCCAGGCATACAGCCATGACATCCATGGATGCCACCTGAACAACTATCTATTCAAAAATGTTACATTTGAAAGCTTAATATTTTCTTGTTCAATAAAGCTGAAATAAATCTGCAGGGATAGGTCAATCTCTGATTCTTCTGGTGTGCTGCTTGATCTCTGGTATCATGTCCCATGGAATTCATCATGGAATTCACATGGGCTAGGATTTATTACCTATGGGAGACTACAAAATCGCCCTCCCACTTGTCTTGTCTCCTCGCGGATACATTTTTCCATTTTTCCATTATGCAAAAGTTGGTGAAAATGAGAAACTCCCTCGCTAAGGCTTCTCACGCGACTGTCTTTTGTTTCCTAATTATCCTTGTTTAGAACAAGGGCTGAAGGCGAAAAAGAAGCGCTTATTTACCTGCAATATCATTGTCAACTTTTGGAGGAAGGGCTTTCAGTGCTCATTTCTCCAGCGCCATGAAGCCGTTTGTCGCACTGCTGCTCTTCTCAGGTTCAGCCCTTGGAACAGCCTACAAACACACCGACTTGCTCTCGTTGACGTTGCCACATTTCTCCCGTTTGGCTGCCCGTCGTCAACTATGTAAATATCCAGCCCCAACCTGGACAGTGCCTCAGTCGTGTCACGCATATATCCCTAAAACTACCACCACAACTTCGACATCCACCACCACGACCACGACCTCCACCACGACCTCCGCCTCGACCTCCACCTCGACGGCAACCACCTCCATCACGACCTCTACCACCACCTCGACATCCACGACCACGACCCCAGCATCCACCACCACCACCACCATCCATGGCGCAACCGGCTACGCCCCATATACAAAATCTGACTACAATTCCACATACATCTCACCACCCTTATGTCCATCCATACCCCCGCTCTCACTACCCACGTCCACCAGGGTGCCACCGCTACCATTTACATTTTCAAACAATGCCATTCCTACGGCAAACCCCGACCTACCGGCGCCAACCACTTCAAGCCACCACGTACCACCCGCCCCGAACCCGCCGAACCCGCCGACCCCGAACCCTTCCCAACAGCCTCCTCCAGGGTCGGACGGGTTCAGAGGATCAGCTACTAGCGCAAAGAATCACAGCATTGTAGCTTTGGTTAGCTTGGTTGCCATATTGGCCGTAATTGGAGTTATGATATGAGGAGGCTATACTAATTTTCTGCTTACCACTACAAATGGAATAGAACGTTGAGATTACTTTTCAAATTTTGATCCATATGCATTTTTTTTTTTTTTTTTTTTTTTTTTTTTAATTTCTAATTTCAATTTATGTTTATTTTTTTTTATCAGTGGTCAAATGCAGCGCCAACGAGCAGAAGTTTAATTTGACCGGAGATAATGATTCTTACCCACGATGCTTCCGTTTGATAT